>MCFE01000165.1:0-147014 GCA_002104905.1 Basidiobolus meristosporus CBS 931.73 | reverse complement strand
TTGTAACTGCTGACTTCTAATGCCATTGGGATAGGGATACAACAACTGCTGCGTGATTTATGTGACGGTGAATACTTGATAATACACCACAACTTGAAAGCTCTTAAGTACTACATACTTTACATATATTAGTCTGTAAATCGTCAATCTTATCAGTTCAACTTATTACTTGTCAATTCATTGATTTGGGATGGTGGAAATTCTTTATTTACTCAAGTTAGCCAGAGGATGGCGGTGGTGATGGGGGCACAGATAGTGATGATGGGGGAAGTGATAGCGATGAATCAACCTGTGGTATTTTTAAGATGACAATATGACTTGGTCTCTCTGCCTCCATTACAGTTTCTGGTTGGCCTATAGTATCCCCACTCTGCTTCTCCACGTCTTCTTCGCACACTTCCATATCAACCTGCGTGGGGGCCATTCTCATTGTTGTGGAGGATTCTGCTCTTGTCTCTTGGCTTGTGGTAGGTTTGAGGGAGGAAGTAGTATCCCCTCCAATACTGTTGCTCACAAGTACACCTGGGTCGGAAGATGCATCCTGCTCATCGCTTGCCCTGATGCGGGCAAACTTTTCCACCATTTGTGCCACTAATGCCTCAGTAGAATGGTGGAAACTGAAATCAATCTGGGCTTGAAGTCCAGCAATATCCCGATTTAGCTTTACAATATCACCCCTCCTCTGTTTAATCTCCTGGCACATATGTCGCAATATCTCATGGTGCAATGTTGTCCTATATTCTGGAAGCTCTTGTCAAACCTCTGACAATGCTTGGGAAACTTGGTTGACCGGCCGCCTGGTAGTGACTACAGCAACTTGCTCAGCATCATCCACGTTTGCTGCAACACCTCCTTCACGCTCCTCTTGGATTTGGCCACTTCCTTGCCCTCTTCCTCTTCCGCGCCCGGTTCCGCGTCCTCTTCCGCGTCCTTGTCCCCTTCCTTGCTCTCTTTGTACTCTACCTTCACTCCTGGCATCTACCCGGCTACTGCCTGCTTCCATGCTTCTTGTTTTTTATGAAGGATTATGTCTCCTTTCTCCACTTTTATACTCATTTGGATGATGTCGGTGGCCCATTCATCATATCTTTCCTTTGAGGTTACTGAGCTTCTTGCTCCTACGTAACATCCATCTAGCCAGTATTTGAATCATTTGATGTACACATAAGTTAACTTTATTCTGTTCTTATTAACACCCTTTTATTTTATTAAAATGCAAAACTACATTGGCAAAATTATTTGGTTTCTGTAATCGTCAATTCTTGTTCCGTCTCTTGGCTGTGCGACTGTTTCTCTACCTGATCTAAGAAGTGATGCAATTGACTATCACTTAATTTATCAGTCTCTGCCTGATTCTCCTTCATACGCTTATAATCAAAATAAGCCACTTGGAGTACTTTATAGTGAGGCAAAGAAGAACTAAGCTGAAGTTTGTTTCGGAACTGCTCAATTGCATTGGTTTGTTTTCTCCTCAGGACAACTGAGTCATCTGCCAATTTTTTCCAAGTTTTCTCCAGGTATTTGGGACTTCCAAAGGTACCACTACCAGAACTGGTAATTGTACTGCTCTTCTCGCCGCAATCTTTGTCTATAATAGACTCTTGGTCTTCCTTTGGAGCGCGAGGACTGCTATGGTAGAGGCAGCTTCCTCTTTTGGTCTTGATCCCCAAGTAGCGGTCCTTAAGCTTTCCCCTCATGACTTGTTTATTGTCCATGTTGGTGCTCTACTTGGTGGAGTGTCAGTGAGTGCTGTTTAACTACTAGTTGTTCTCTTCTGTCCTGTAGATTTATATTACTTTCATATACACTTACTTCATCACATTTCACTTTTGCCTCTCTTGTGACTGTACTCTGGTTTCATTCCTCAACGGCTAGACAAAACCAAGGCCACCGCATATTGGGTGCGGTGGTTTAGTGATCAAAGAGCAAGCTATTGATGCTAATATTGATTTTGAGCATATTGTCTAGGAATATCTTGGAACCAACTAGAGTAAATAGTTACTCAATAATTCACGTAGTACCACTATTTGCGCATCAATACTTGCTAACAACAAAGCAATGCTTTTCTATGATGTTCCATTCCCACGCGGCTGTTTGTTGATAGTCCGTACAATACACAAGTGAGCATTTAAAGTAAGCATCCACACTACTTTCTGGGGGTATGGTTACCGCACACTATAAAAGTGCGTTAGGGACTCATGTAAAACTATCATGATGAAAAATAAAAGCACTTTATTACCGCGCGGCTGATGATTGATAACTCCCGCTAGACACAAGTAAACGTAGCAAGTGGGTATCCTTAAAACCTGTTGGGGTATGGTTACCGCGCACTATGAAAGTGCGTTAAGGACTCATGTAAAACTATCATGATGAAAAATAAAAGCACTTTATTACCGCGCGGCTGATGATTGATAACTCCCGCTAGACACAAGTAAACGTAGCAAGTGGGTATCCTTAAAACCTGTTGGGGTATGGTTACCGCGCACTATGAAAGTGCGTTAAGGACTCATGTAAAACTATCATGATGAAAAATAAAAGCACTTTATTACCGCGCGGCTGATGATTGATAACTCCCGCTAGACACAAGTAAACGTAGCAAGTGGGTATCCTTAAAACCTGTTGGGGTATGGTTACCGCACACTATAAAAGTGCATTAGGGACTCATGTACAACTATCATGATGAAAAATAAAAGCACTTTATTACCGCGCGGCTGATGATTGATGACTCCCGCTAGACACAAGTAAACGTAGCAAGTGGGTATCCTTAAAACCTGTTGGGGTATGGTTACCGCGCACTATGAAAGTGCGTTAGGGATTCATACAAAACTAGCATGATGAAAAATAAAAGCATTTCAGTATTGCGCGGCTGATGATTGATGGCTCCCGCTAGACACAAGTAGACGTAGCTAGTGGGCATCCTTAAAACCTGTTGGGGTATGGCTACTGCGTACTTTCAAAGTGCATTAGGAACTCATGTAAAACTATCATGATGAAAAATAAAAGCACTTTTGTACCACGTGGCTAAGTTTTACAATTCCCGCGGGATACATGTGCGCATAGAACATAAGTAGTAGTTGCAATGGTGTCAAATAAAGTTTCTATTATAGCCATAATATATATTGAACTTTTGGATACACTTTATATTTGGTAAAAGCAATTGGGTTACAGAAAATTTGTATTGGCCATGAATTTTTTTATCATATTAGGGCCGTGCAATTTATGGTGCCCGAAGCTTATCAAAATATGGGATTGTGGTCAGATTGGGATGAATCCCATTAATTATTAGATATACATTAAAAATAACAATTTATTAATTAAATAGTCATCAAGACTTATACAGAGCGTATAGACAGTATAGGGAGACAAATATTGGCCCAGACATGCCCACCATATGAGCAGACAATGTGCCAATTGTAGGGTAAAAATATTTATGGTTAGGGTGATAAGGGTTAGGAGGAGGAATTCTAACCCTAAGGGACCAGAACCAAGAATGAGAGAAAAGTAATCCAACGGGAACTTAAAGAGTATAAGAGCAGTATGGGGGATTGCATCCCCCAAACCCCCTGCTTTTTTATTCTCTAGGGGACTGCGTCCCCCAGACCCCCTGCTCTTCTAACCTTTTTCTAGCCCTTACTATAACACCTACACCCTAACCACTCAGCTTCTCAACTCTCAGACCTGGCTTACCAGGAATATATCTCTCAGACCTAGCTTTCTAGGAATTACTTCAGATTAACATGGCTTCTTTAGATACTTGTCATAAGTAAATAAAGATTTCACCACTTGGTGACTTTCCTCCCCATAACCCACCCTAAGAATCTATTGTCCCTGTGCCAACTCTTCCTGCCAACAAGACTTCCCAAGAATCATCTGCTCCTCCTGACTCTTCCTACTCTGAAGTTGTCAAAAAGTCTGTTCCTGCTTCCTCAAGACATCCTGCTGCTCCTCCCAAGACCAAAAGAAAGTTTCCTGCCACTTCTGATTTGCCTCCTGCTGCTGACTGGGCTGTCTGCTACTTTGCCAATGTGGAGTTTATTCCTATATCTGAGCATACGATGTATCTCAAGCAACAAGGTTACAACTTATCCAAGATTGTCAACATGAGATTTATCAACCATCACACTCTGGAGGTAGCACTTGACAAAAGTATTGCTGAAAACAATTCTCTCAAAATGTCTCTGACCAGTTTTACTGGGAACCTACTGACCATGCCTTGAAAGAGTTTCCTGATTCCCCAGTTTACAAGACCTTCTCATTAGAGGAATCTCTGATCTCAAGATTCACCTCACTTATCAAAAACTCCCCTTCACCTGCTGTTACCCACTTCTTAAAAGATTATTATATCTCTCAAGCTTATCTACTTCACTCCCCCATGAACCTGAACTCCAGTGTACTCTGGGATACTGCCTTAACTTTAGCTTAGATTTATTCATATTCAACTTAGTGTTTACTCTGGGAATCTTCTATTCCCAACTGGCTTCTTTATTTGTAGTTAGACTTGTCTGAAATCAAATAAAGATTTCACCTACTTTGGTGACTTTCCCTCCCCTAACCCTTTATTTGTAGTTAGACTTGTTGGAAATCCAATGATGATTTCACCTACCTTGGTGACTTTCCCTTCCCCTTGAGAGAAACCATAATGTACTCAAGAGGCTTCCCAACTCTACTGCCACAGGTGTGGACACAATCTTCTATGAGCTTCTGAAGACTAGTACCAAGGTAATGTCTGCTCTGCTACTTCCACTGTTTCAGCAATGCTCAGCCCAGCTTTCTACTCCTGAGGAATGGTCCTTTTCCAATGTTCTGCCACTGTACAACTGTAAAGGAAGGCACCTGGATCCTAGCTCCTACAGGCCAATATCTCTGCTGCCCACCTGCAGAAAGATGTTTGAGCTTCTGATTGCTCAGAAGCTCTACTCTGACTCCCTAAAGCTTCACCCTGCACAGTTTGGCATTGTTGCTGGCCTCTGCTTGCAATATTCAGTCATACTTAGCTAAGATTACTCCCTCTAGTGCAAGTATCCCTCTGTTCTGTTTGATATTACTAAGGCCTTTTGTATAGTTGACAGAAGTGTGCTTTGGTCCTAGCTGCAATGCTGCTCCAGTAGATCTCTCACCCACCTTGTCAGGTCTCTGTTTCTGGATCTACAAGCAAGAATTCTGCACCTAAGTGAGCAATCAGCTGTGTTCTCAGTTCCTAATGGAGTGGTTTAAGGCTCTGTGCTTAGTCCTGTACTACTTGCCATCTTCCTGAATGATTTCCCAACACTCTCAGCTGACTGCCCAGCTACTCTCTTTGCAAATGACATCAGAATACCCTCCTCCAATGTGCAACAAGACTCCCAGACCATCCACCAGTATCTGCAGAAGAATAATCTCAAGCTTTCCATTGCAAAGACAGTACCTTTGGGCTCTCCCATCAACTTGGAGAACTCCACTCTACCTGCTCAGGTTTCTGCTACATATCTTGGCTTTCCTTTCCTTTCTACTGGACTAGACTCTGGAGCACACCTGCAGAAGAGAATTATCCTGGCAAGACAGGCACTCCACAAGCTACTGGCTGTTACTCCTCCTACAACTTCAGCTCACAGCAGCCTCCTTCTACTCAAGCAGTTTGTCTTCCCTGTCCTGGAATTTGGCTTACCACTTTTCTCTTTTACTTCAAGAGACAGCACCAAGCTTGACAAGTTTCCAGTTTGGTGTCTTACCTGCTTGATGCCTCATCTGTCTGAATGCCCCTACAGACATGCTATTCTTGGTGCTTTTGGGTTTATGCCCAATAAGATCAGACTTCTGCACCTTAGAGCCATATTATATTTGAGACTTCACCACTGCTACAACCCACTGATCAAGGCCTGGAAGAGAACATACCATACTACACCTGGCTCCTGCTGGAGAACTATACTTAGAGATCCTGAAGTCAAGAAGCTTGCTCAATACATCCTGCAGTCAGAAAATCCTAAGCTGGCCTACCTGAAGTACTTGGCAGATATTTGGCAGCAATATTGGAACCATCACACTCCCTTTATGATTAGTATCAATCCTTATCATGTTCCCCTTATTAATGTTGTTCACATATCTTACTTACCCCTATTGCTACCCCCTTTCTCACTAAACAGTGTCTTGAGCACTGAAGAACTATCATCTCTTATTAACTTACCAACAAACTCCCCTCAGCTACACACTCTTGTATCAGAGCTACAACAGTAGTGCTGGCTTCCTTGCTTCAACTGAAATTAAGATTTCACCTGTTGGTGACTGTCTTCCTCCTAAGATGCTAAGCATCCCAAATGCATGGGTAATCATTCAAGTAATGCAAAGTTAGGTTGGGTGCAACAAGCAACTAATTTTTATTAGGAAAACTCTACCAAGACATGCCGTATTTCTCTTGGTCACAAGCCAATTTCTACACCATTCAATTTGGAATTCACACAAACAAGAGCCAGAATGCACCTATAAGGAGGACTAGAATCCAGCAGGGAGAAGGAATATAATGGCTAAATACCAAAAAGCTCTTTGTGGATATTCAGGAGGTATTCCTTTACAAAAGTGGTGGCAACCAAGCATATGTTTGCAAGATATATATGTTACCAGCAATACAAGGTATTTGGCAACTTTGCAAGCATCACACTAAAAAGCTGTAGAGTTGAGGTGATAGAAGTATGTCAATTGCAGCAGGTGTGCACATTTGTAGAGGTTAGTAAGCTGGAGGCCATGGTATTTTTTGATTCAAACTATATGTGGAATACCCAAGGTAGTAGTGGGTAAGCAAATAAAGAGGGGTGATTCTACAGTGGAATATATATTGCACAAGGGGAGGTAGAAAACGGAAATACTGTTTGGTAAATTGGTATGGTAGCCTAATACAGAACTAGCTGTAGGCCACCATACTGCCATGATAATGCCATCACAGGCTTGCAAAGAGGCTGTCAAAACACTGTCAAGTTTTTTGCCATATAAGGCAATTGGATGTACTGGCTGGTTAGATCCACTCAAATAGTTGTAAAGTGCACTAAGAATGCAACAATGCCAATCCACCCTTGGTAAAACACCATACAAACACCATTATATTTTATCAACTTTATTTAGTTGTAAAATTAGCAAAATACCATTGTGATCCTGTCACAAGATTGTGTAGATGGTCACTAATTCCAAGCTGCTGGTATTATAGTGGTCTCCTAACAGAATCTTGATGGCTGATTGGGATTGGATCCACCATGGGACCAAATTATTTTTCATAGGGAAGCCACTTTTAGTATTCCCTGTAATCTTGCATCAGTACCCACTCAACAATTTACTGATTATAAAAGTAGTATTTAATATTATAACTGTTTTTACAAAATACATGCTAATAGCTTGGTTAGTAATTTTCTAAAAACATTAGTGTGTCATCTGAAGGTATTTGGACAACCTTGCAATTTTTTCTTTCCTTGAGTATCTGCTGTTTTTGTAGTGTATTTTAAATATATTCAAACAAGGAGTTTGGGCAAGATATTATAAAGTTTGTACACAGCAATACCTAGGTTTAATTACAACAGAAAGTACCAGACTTAGCCTGTTCTGCAAACCTATGCATTTCACTTGAGTGGCAAATCCCTGCTACCCTCCAGTTCAATAGTTGTCCAGATTAACTCTGCTAGTATTCCTTAGACAAGTGTAACTATTTCAAGACTCTATACTTATTGGTTCTTTGGACCAGTGTACCTTAGTACAAGAGTGTTTATTTTCTCTCTTGTGCACATTACTGTCAGGAATATTTTTGCTTGGCCAAACTCCATGTTGCTATCTACCTGTAATATTTTCACTAAAATGTAGAGTACCAAGAGTGCAAAATCCCAAAGTTTGTCCCAAAAGCCCTCATATTATGCATGCATACTTGTAAGGCCTTTCTTTGAAACATAAGCCTAACCTTCAGCTATGTTATTTATTGACATTGTTTCAGCAGATTTGTGATATTTAAACAGTCGCTTTCGGATATATTCTACATGGATGGGGACTTCACAATGATGCAACCTTCTGGATTACAAAAAAGCCATTCTCCATTCATTGACTTCATTGCTATAGGACGCATCAGCTCCCTTAGGGCAATCAATTGCTCATGTGAAGCATTTGTAAGGTCCTTTGCGATAAAGAAGCCTAACAATAAGCGTGCTTCTTCTTGCGCAGCATCGTCAAAAACACAGCTAACATTGATGTAAGTATCAGTGATTTGTTGCCTTATTTGGGCATCTTTCTTAGTGGTAACGAGTTTCGGGATCCATTCGGTTCGGAACGTCTGCTGAGCACCGAGCTGGCGATGTAGCTCCTCTAGAATTTTCAGGGATGAGATGTCATGTGCACCAGGGTGTAGCCCACAGAAGCGTTGAAACTGAGGTAAGCCATTTGATGTGGCGTGGACGATGACTAGATGGCCATCCGAAGAGAGTAATTCAAACAGTAATCGATGAAGGGAAGCGCTAAGTGACCGGGCATAATACAGCGAATGACCGCACATAATGAGGTCGTACTGCTGGAACTCTTGCAGAGGCTGGAATTCCTCAAAGGCACAGTTAAACAACAACATTTCTAGATTTGATGTCTGAAATCCGGCAATGCCGTCACCCTTGTCCGAAGCTTTGCTGCAAAACTTGGATTCAAGGTTCTGCAGAAACCGACTCCTATGAATTGCATTGGGCTCGATGCCATGATAAATAACCTTCCGACCTTTCTTGGACAACGAGGTTAAAAGGTCAAGCTCGGTACTTCCATCACCACAACCAACGGAAAGTACTGAGATCTGACTCTGGTTGGATGGTAGAAGCTCTGGAATGTTCTCGTTTATCCAATACTTTTGACTAAGTGAATTGTCAACCGAGTCCAGAAAGAATTTGAACCCCCGATCGTAAAGGACACCTGGAGCAGCAAGGTCAGGAAGAAGCTCTAGTTTTGCAAGCATCGTAATCAGCTTTCGATACGTACTGCTGGCTCATGTTCCGCTTGGTATAAATAGAGAACTTTTTAGGGGCAACGTTGTGCTGACGACAACCCTATAGAACCATGGCAATTATGAGCATTGATGTAGCATGCTGTTGAGTCCTCTCCACCTAAACAATGACGCGGTGATTTGAGACCAAATTGACCCTGATATCGCACATGAATGGGAACAAGTCAATATTAGGCTCACTCCAGTATCGTACTATGAATGGGAACAAGTCATTATTTGGCTCACTCCAGTATCGCACCTGAACGGGAACAATCGAGTATTGGATTCACTCCAGCATTGTAGACGAATAGGAACAGAGCAGTACTCGTTGCCTATGCATTGAGTAGCACCACTAGGAGTAGGTATGTGATTTCACTGGAGTACTCCCGGAGTACTGCTAGCAATAGGTAGCTGATTGCCACATTGAGCAATCTGTTGCCTCTAGGCCCTGTGATGCTGGCCTAATCCTTCCATGCGTGTATCAGCTAGTGAAGACCATACAATTCATAACTAGATAACTGAAAACCATCCGGGTCACATTACTTGAACGCAGCTTTATTCACAGCAGTTCTTAAGGGATGAAAGGAATTAAAGTACCAGTACTCTTGGTGTACTGTATGTAATCCTCTTTGAAAAATCGTTGCAACGTGTATTCTTCATAAGCAATTCTTTTGGAAAAGAAGTGATGCAATGCAAGCGCAAAGCCAACGACTCCAATTGGATTGAGTAGTAGGATCTGGGTTCCTAAGGCCCACCAGTAAAACCCGAAGTAGGAAGGATGGCGCATGATACTTGAAGGCATGTTAATTAATATCGGTCGATTAGGATGGCAAGGCCATACGAGTACCTATATATCCCGTGGGTTACTAATACATGCTCTTTTTCCTTAAAGGAGGCTACCTGATGTGTGAAGTTATGCTTAGCAGTGTGCATGGCCAAAGTACGTGCTAGTTGTCCACACAACACGAGTACTATGCCTAAGGAGTATCATACGAGCTTCAGTAAACAAGATTCAAGGTTGGTTGTGCTGAGTATGGGTCGAGATCTCATTTACCAAGTACGTTCAGGAGGCCAAATGTTTTAAGATCCTTGAAGAAATACCTTTCGATGAGAAACTCCAGAAAAACTAGAGCGTTAGCTAAGATGTACTCCGTGCTGTGATTCAATAAGTAAGCTAGGGCAGTAGTTAGATCTTAAAGATTCCTTCACGTTGCTCAAACCAGAATACTTACAATCCAGAGAAAGGGTATGTGAATTGTACATCGCGGTAAGAGTGTATTCCAGGAAATGAAATAGTGCCAACGCTGCCAAGTAAAGACAGAGCTGAGGAGACTCCAAGTATGTCGAAGCCACAACGCCTGCACCAAACACAATCCCCAACAGAAACCCGTAGGAGGCGATATTCTGTGGGGTGTGCTCGCCATCCAGAATACCTCTGTTAGTGACTATAGTGTGATAACCTGGCACCTCTTGCTCATCCTCAGGTGCCATGTTGAATACGCTGTTGAATATCAAGGCGGATTTCTTCAAATAGACCCAACCCCTTCATGGCCAACGAACCCTAACCCTAGGCTCATTGGGATAAATTTCTGCCCTTAAAAAGTCGAGAGATCACTTGGATGGGCCGAAGATATCCAGGAGTACTTTCCCAATACTCACAATGCTTACTGAATGCCTACCGAATGCTTCCAAATCATTAATCATCCCATTTAAATCAGCACTTCATGATCGGTGATGCATTTATGGTGAGTGAATGTACACACAGTCATGATCACTTCCTTTTCCTTGGCTCGCTTCATTCTGCGGTCATACCTTTTTGTGTACATCTGACATACCTTTATTCCTTAATTCTATTCCTACACCATCCACAGTACATAATCTTCACTCTTAGCCTATACATATCAACCACGACTATTCGATAAGGTTGATTCGCTAGCAATAGTCTTATGTCTCCTTTTTCTTCTATTCTTTCAGCAACATATCACAACCCCGCAGCAATGGAGCTTCATGATAATAGTGGAGCGGGTTCAGAACTGGGGAATACAGCCGTACGATTTGCCGGTCTCTTCTCCATTATTGCCACTGGCATATCGCTTTATTGCATGTGGAGTCATTTGAAAAATTATGCACGCCCGGTCAGTGATCACCTAATCTCTCCATTTCCTCGCTACAGGCCTTTATCTGAACTAGAAGAACCATCATACTTATTAGAATTTGCAACGTAATGTTATGAGGATTATATGGATGTAAGTAGTGCTGAGATATGAAACTTTCAAAGAACTCTGGTAATAATCCAGCCATAAATCTCAGGATTCCTGTCTATGCAATCTCCTCTTGGATATCATTGTATTCGCTAAAGCTTGCCTTCTACGTCGATGCGTTGCGCGATGTCTACGAAGTTAGTCTCCTCCCCCTACTTGTCAAATCCGCCTGGTATTGAACCGGAGTATTATTTAGGCATTCGTTTTGTACTGCTTCTTCAGCCTTTTAGTCAATTACTTGGGAGGCGAAAGAGAGCTGCTGAATATGCTACACGGAAGGCAGCCGACGGAGCATATGTGGCCAGTGAACTGGTGGTCGAAGGAGATGGATGTAAATACTTAAATAAGCTTATTGGTATCAAGCTAATTACTAAGAAGGCTTTATTCAGATCGGTGATCCATATAACTTTCTGTTTGTCAAGGTTGGTTATTTCCTGAGACTTCAGTGAACATAAATCCCAGTCTGACCGTTCTATTAGCGTGGAATTCTTCAATATGTGTACATCAAGCCGGTATTGGCGGCAGCAACCATGATCTTGAAGCTATGCAACAAATTCAATGAGGGCGATTTGTCCTTGACTTCGGGCTACTTCTGGGTCTCGTTTATCTACAACCTAAGCGTGTGCCTGAGTTTGTATTGCCTAGTTCTATTCTTCATGGCGACTAAAGAAGACCTGAAAGCCTATCGGTTAGTAGACAACATCCTTGCTGCTCTCGACTTGGAGCCCACTAACCTTGGGGAAACGCTAGACCCTTTCCAAAGTTCCTTTGCGTCAAGTCGGTCATCTTCTTTTCATTCTGGCAAGGACTTGGTATCTCCATATTGGTCATGTTGGGAATTATCCGAGGAAGTAAGCAACCAACTTTGTCTAATATTCTGCCAACACTTTGACTGACCTCCCACTTAGACGAGCGCTTCAATGCGGATCAACTTGCTGTTGCGATCCAGGATTTCTTGATTTGTTTCGAGATGATATTTGCGGCCATAGGGCATTGGTAAGGAGGTGATGCTCTGGCTGTGCTTTTTAACATGGCTAACTTCTCTTGCAACATCAGGCACTCCTTTACCTACAAGGACTACAACAACTACGATTTTCATTTTGGCCGTATGACTCTTCCCCACGCCATCCGCGACGCTCTAGGCTTACGCGATATTATTCAGGACTCTCTCGAAACCTATTCTGGAGATCGGTTTAATTACCGCGCTTTTGAGCCAGCTGAAGGAGTTGTACCGGAGGGACAGAGTCGTAACCAGCGTATTCTGGCGGGACTTCGGTATGTCGACGGGGGCCAGACTAAATACTGGATTCCTACGCCTGAAACTGCAGCAAAAGCTGGACCCAATGATCTCCAGAGCCATATGGACTCCGACACGATCAGTTTGAATTTCCCAGATGTCAATGAATCCGATGGCATGGAGGATGATTATGAGGCCGCTCGGCAACTCGTGCATGGTGACTATAATTATCCAATCATCACAGTGTCCTCCCCTATTCGCAAGCCAACCGAGAATCAAAGAATCAAGGGCAAGAATCCAACCGTTTCGTACTCGGCCACCGGTGAAACGCATTCTGCCTCGGCCAGCAACGGAACCAAGCAGCAAGCTTATGGCAACCAGGAGTCACAAGGACTTCACCAGGCGAACGAGAGTGAGGAATCACAAGGACTTCTCCGCCAGGCGAACGAGAGTGAGGAATCATCGTCAGACGATGACCACGAAGACACACCGTACCATCACACGGGGCCCACCTCCAACAACAATGCTAGTCAAGACTCATTGGCCAACTGGCAAAGGCAGGAGCCAACATTCCCAAAGCTACCTAGTCAGTCTAGTCTGTACAACCCATGGTCATGACACACTAATAATCTGCGTTATCTTTATTACTATTATCACTCCCCATTCTAGTATAGATTGCTGATAGATATGAAGATTTATATACACAAATAAACTGAAGTCCTGACCCAAAATATACAACACAAACGGCACCAACGTAATGGCTAATGTACCTCTTGCTTTTGCTTTCTTCTGCTCAACAAGGTGGCGTTGTTCATGTTCAACTCAAAGCCAGCCCTTCGGTGGTTTACTTGGCGTCCAGTAACCATGACTGGGGTTTTATTGGGTTTGGCGATGTGTCGTGTGCGCGGCTGGCATGGGTCCCTCATTTGTGTGGTTAGCGCAGTGTTTATGATGCCTATGTCTTCTTCGTAGTTGTCGTTATCTACGGCGTCCATAAACATTCTTTGCTGATAGTACGGCTGATAGGTACCCATGCCTTGAGCTTTCTCGAATTGCTCTTGCATTGCGCGCATCCTCCGCTTCCCAGCCTCCTCATCCTCCATACGATGCATGGCGTAAGACACGTCAAAGGCTTCTTTGATTGAAACATTGGGAGTTACTGGAATAGGGTGGCGTTCTTTACGTACATAGGCCTTAGGCACTTCGTGATACGGAGTTTTCACATGCTCCACAGCTGTGCGTGGTGCAGCATCTTCTGCTGGCACTTCAAACTGAACGGTCTTTTTGGCCGTAATCCAAGGATGAGCCAAGAATTGGTTGATGGTGTACCTTCTTTGCGGGTTGACAGTGAGCAAGTGAGATATCAGGTCTTTGGAAGAGTCGGAAATGTCATCCCACCACGGGGAGAGGAAGGAGTAATACCCCCTAGCTACCTTGGCGGTCAGTGACTTGATGTCATCATCGTAGAATGGAGGGAAACCACACAGCATGGTATACAATACGCAGCCAAGTGCCCACATATCCACCGCCTTGCTGTACCCTTCATCCTTGACGATCTCGGGTGCGGTGTAGCCCACAGTCCCACAGGGTGTCATGGTATCCTTGTTCCATATCACCTTGGAAAGCCCGAAATCCGCGATCTTGACCACACCGATGCCACCGCCGCCCACTCCGTCGATAAATTCCCCTTCATCGACCTTGTGCTCCTCGGATCGATCGGCAGATCTATTCGGGTTGTGCCTGATAGGAATGGGTTCGAAAAGTAAATTCTCGGGTTTGATGTCCCGGTGAACCACCCCCTTTTCCTCGTGTAGATAACGGATTCCCTTTGCCACCTGGGTGATCACATGGCGAGCCAGATCCTCGCTGAAATACGTCAATTTCACAATTCGATGAAATAGCTCGCCACCTGTGACCAACTCCAAAACAAGATAGTAGAAATCCTTGGACTCTTTGAAATCGAGCAGCTTGGCGATATTGGGATGATTCAACGTACGCATGATGGTAACCTCCTTGAGAATGTTGCCGCGCTAGAATACACGAGGCGTTACTATTGCCCGGGCGCTCAGACGGCGATAGTATGAATTACCTGAAGCGAATTGAGTTCGAACTTGCGTACGACCTTGATAGCCACGAGCTTTTCGCGATACTGGTCGTAGGCCTTGTACACGTTGCTGAAGGCGCCGCTATAAAAAAATCGGTTTTAGTAAGAGGTAGGGGGCAGCTTGAGGAGACAACATACTCTCCGAGTTTGGTCAGTAACTGATATCTATCCAGGTTTGGATAAACCGGAAGATTAGGATCATTAGCGTATTTCGGGTTCATGAATATGCTGTTAAGGTCCTCCGATAGTTCCGGCTTTGGTGGTGGAAGTGGTTTGGTGTCCAGATCTGGGGCTGACTGAGGGCTGACTGAGGGAGCGGTGAAAGCATTTTTTTCGCTGCCAATCGCGCTCTTCTGTGCTGATTCGGCACTAGGCACTGTCGAGAAAGCAAGATTAGGGCCCATCGAGGCGAGCAAGAGCACACGAAAACCCTACCAGAGGTTGCGGTCTTTAAAAAATTTTTGATTTGTTTGATCATTGTTGTAGGAAAGTTGCTCAAGGAGACAGTCGAAGCTAAACCTTTTATGAACACAACAAACCACGAAGCAACCAGCAATAGTATGGAGAGAGTGGTGTAAAGATTTATTGCTGATTTACTGGAAAGGCAAGATATTTATACCTGCCTCGGATGGGCATCGGTCTGGATTAGTAAGAGTTCTTGAATATGAGGATGAAACCTGATACATACCTCAGTGAAATTCCTAATGTGACTAGCAGGGACAGGTGAGTTCCACACGTACCAGGCAAATCTAGGAGTGACGCATGGCTATAAGGCTTTCCTTTATTGACCCAGCCCCTCCCCGGGTTCACCTCCCGTCGGGTTTGGTCCACCGCTGGTTTTGGCCATCCCGTGCCGTCCATAGCTTATGCTCCTTTCTTGCCGATCAGAACCGTCATCACATGGCTCAAATTATAGCCAAAACTAGATTCCGGTAGCCCAGGTGCCCCAACTTGGAAACTATCGGAAATCTCCAACCGATGCATTTTAGCTACGGATTTCTTGGCTTTCACGTGATCCCAGCATTCAAGAAGAAAGGAGGCTGAGCTTGCGTAGAGTTTGCAGATGTTCTCTCAGATATTTCTATTGACAAATCTTGGGGACACCTTGTTACTGAAAGACTGTATCCATTTACGTGGTAGTACGTTGAAAGTAATCGAGTTCTGTTTATCTTGAGTGCACTTTCCTTAACTTCCCGCCAAAGACTGCTTTGAGCATGCTTTGGATACCCCGTCCACTTTCTTCAAAGTGTACCAAGAAATAGGAAGCCCTGCACCCATTTTCCAAGGCGAAGGGGTAACTTTTGTGTACAAGGTAGTCAACCAGGTCTTCGTAGTTGGGGTGGTCAGTGAAGAGGATAAAGTCAATGTCAAGCCATTAGTGCTGCTAGAGATGCTGAATGGAATTATTAGCGGGGTGAACGAGCTTGGTGGCGGTTTTGGTGAGACTTTAATTCGTCGAAACCTAGGTCTAGTATACGAGATTTTGGACGAAGTCGTCGTGAGTGATAAAGCCCAAGCTGCTCTGCAAGTGTCCTTTCGAATATTGATGTGTAACTATTGTTAGGTTGCTGGCGTACCAGTCAGCACAGACGTGGAATTTTTGAGAGAGGTGATCTACAATGAGCCAGACGCTGAATGGAAGAGCAGCATTGAGAGAAAACCACTGGTGAGTATCTACAATAAGCACCCTATGGTGAATACGGCAACCTTCCAGTTACTAACGTATTGCTTTGGTATTGTCAGAAACAAAGAACAGAGTCCATTATTACGCATGAACAAAAGCTTATCTCCAGAAGCGAAGTGTTTGTGGATCTACTTGAAACAGTTACCGGGACGTTCAATCCATCGGTAAAAATACTAGCGGTGTATCTTCAGCCGACACTAGCTGACTTGCTACCAACAGGGAGAGGCTCTACGCTCAGAGATCGAGGGATCACTGATCATGAAGAGCTTTTTGAAAGGAGACCCAGAGCTTCAAGTACAGTTGAGCGGCAACTTTTCTATCTTGAACGAGGAGGGCCACAAAACAAGTAATTTCTTTATTAACGCATGAACCAATGGCCCGTGCGCTGAAGTTCCCCTTGATTAGGTTATGAGACGGTGATATTAGATCAGCTGAACTTCCACGAAAGAGTGGACACAACAGGTATGTACGATGGCTCAAGCAGAGGCGATGCGCTTGGACTAAGCGGTGCCAAGATTTCTCAAACCACAGAACGCTTAAAATCGAGCCCAAAGATGGAGAAATCACCTTGATGAAATACCGCATAGAGGACAACACTCGGCTCCCGTTCAGGATATTCACGTGCTTTGACGACTTCCCCGAGGACGACAGGGCCACCGAAGTGGTGGTACGCATCCGTGCTGACTTCCCGGGACACGTCACTGCACAAGCCTGTAGCTTGAGCTTTTCTCTTCCGAAGTATACCCTGAGGTAGGTACGACCTGTCTCATTCCAAGATGTGGCACTGAAGGTTGTCTTGTCCACCAAGTGCCTCGAATACAATCACGCCGGATACGGCAGCGGATGAGAAGGCAAGCTTTGATTTCGATAGCAAGACAATCAATTGGACCATCCCGAAGTTCGTCGGCTGCACAGAGAAGACATTACATACCAAGGTAAAGATCATGCCTGGCGTTTGATCAATAGGTCAGCAATAACCTGGTAGAACAAAACGGTAGGTACTGCTGGAGCACGCCATCGACCGCAGTAATGAGTTTGAGGAGATGGGACAAGTCGAGTAGGTTCATCGCTAGGGAAGTCCAATGACCCAAGGTGATTAATCTTTGCACACATTTAGTGTCCGATTTCAGATTGCGAACTGGACAAGCTCGGGCATCGGCATCGCCAAGCTGAAGGTCTTCGATCGGACATGCACACACAACGCACCCAAGAAATGGGTGAGACATCTGACTGCTTCTGAAAACTACTCGCAGCGGTTCTAGATCAATGGATTCCGGAATCAATCGAATATCTTGGTTAAAATACAAAACTAAACGATCGTTTATTAGAGCCATTAGAGCCACGATCGGGGGCGATTGAGGCGATTATGATGATGTAATATGAATTCTAGTCTAGGCTGCCAGTACTGATGCACATTCGGAGCGAACTTTCTCAACGATCAGCTGAACTTCCTCTGTAACATTCTTGTGGGCCTGTTCAGCTGTCAGTTCCTCCAGTAGGCAAGCGATTTGTTGGGATTTGTGTAGGATTTCCGGGTATTGGGTATTGCAAATCAAAGGTGGCAAGACCTCCAGATACGCTCTTCGCAGCTCCCCATCCTCCTCGGGCAAATTGTATAGCTCTCGGATTATCACATCCACCAAGACTCGAAGGTCGTTTGTGTAGAAGTAATCGCTGGTGGATGTATTGGTAAATAGGGTGTAAAGAAGTCGGAGGATCAATAGCTGTGTTGTCAGTTTGGTCCCGCGGTTCATCATGAACAGCAGATTTTCTCCGAAAGATTTGCTTGTTTCGAACCGATTGCTCAGCACTTTGACTACGGTGTTTTCTAGCTCGGGAGATTGCTTCATGAACTGGTCATTAATGGCCAAGATCAACTGGATCGCCGTGTAGTTCAAAGCCTCGTCTCCGCAGTGGGTTTCTTCCACAAGATCAAGCAGTCTATTGATAAGAACCTCGTCCAACAATTCCAGATCCGAAGCTGAGGTTATTCGAGTCTGGCACAGCTCGCAGAGCAATGTCATGGCGGAAGAAAGTGTACCCATTTCAGGTGCTACACGTGAGATAAAGGTGAGTACCATGAATGCAAGATATCTCATCAAGTCCAAATGCACCTTTAGTTAGTATGTTCTGTACGAGCTTTGAGATCATATGATGCTCTAACATGGTATCCAGTGCAAAAGGATAGATCGTTCCCGAGCAATATAGCATGGTGTACAATACGTTGAGGTCGTGTGTAGACTAAGAGCATTGTCAATATCAAGTACGGCAGTAGGCATGAGGGTAGACATACCGTTAGGGACTCTTTCACGAGATATTCGACCGCGTCTTCTTTACTCCTTTCAAACAGGGTAGACTCGACCAGGGCAAGACAAACAGTCATTAGAGCATCCACAGGCACGATAATCCCTAGGAACACCTGTCAACACATGCGCATTCATGATTTCTATAGACAGCGCTTCGTTTTATACCGATATTTTGCTCCACCACATATAAATATTCATTCAGCGCGGCAGTGAGGTCGGAGCAAGGCGGGTCTTGGTTCAAGATTGAGTCCAGCTCTGCAATAAGGTTTAGTTGTGGTGCGTCGTGTAGATCGAAACTCACAAGAACCTACCATCGAAAAACTGGAAGGAATCTTCTTGGTCAAGGCAGGACATTTCAAAGTGGTATTAAAGTAGTATCGGAGCTACCATGCAGGGAATATATACTTGCCGCGAAAGAAAATAAGGTGACTGAATTGGTGACTGGATTGGATTCTGATATATTCCGTTTTCAGTGGATTCTTCTATGTAGAACTTGACTGCCATATCCGTGGTTGATCCATATATAATTAAATGGTTGTTTATCTAATGAGGATAGATATTGATTCACTCCAGTGTATTTGGTAGAATGAGGAGCTGGAAACACAATAGCATGAGGAGCTGGAAACTCATTCATCTAGCCACAGGATCTTTAAGCTTTCCACGCCTCAAAGCCTCAAACTTTAATACCTTCAATTATCAATGGTGTACGATGTGCGATCAGAATCCCATAATATTACCAAAACGTCTTAGCTTCCCCACCGTCTGCATACACGCCAAAAATCGAATCAATTCAGCGGCCGCTCACATCGCGAGATTGATTCCTCGAGACTGTTTACGGCATATATACCTGATGTACCTCAACATTTAATACGTAGTCAAATTCCCAAAAATTCGAAACCAGTATTTTAGATTATTCTAATTAGACTTCCCTCTCCAAAGCCATTCGTTATTTCCCTCATTTCCAAACCACAAGAAATGCAATTACTCTCCTCGAGCTATTCGGGGAAGGCAAATAGCTTCAGCCAAGTGCTATGCCAAGCTAACTTGGAGGGGTTTTCCTACATCGTATGTATCTGACTAGACCTGTCTGTGTGCGTTTTCTGCAGCATTTAGTGGTTCTTTCTGTTGGCGCCTGCGCCAAATGTGGTTCCCTGTTAATTGAGTTTTGTTTCTCGACTTCGTAGATTTACGCCTCTGGGGAATGTATTGTTGTATACACAGATCAATTTAAGCACATCCAAACTATTCATACCAACATAGAGAAGGAAGACATCTCGGCAATAGTAGTCAACCCTGCAAATGGACAGGTATCTATGTTCAAGGCCCTTGTTATCATCCGCGCAGTGACCAAAATTCCAAATCCGATCCAGATCAGCGTTTGCTATGGTAGACATGTTGCCATCTACTCCTATACAGTTATGCCCAACACCTTGGTACATGCCTTTCATTACCTAACCTGCTGACCCCGAACTAAGTAGTAGACACATATTAGAATCTCCGGTGGGAACTTTTGTGCAAGAAAGAATTTGAAACTGAGGTTACGTGCCTTTGTTGGGGTGCAGAAGGTAAGGGGCCCTTTATGAAGAAGTCAAGTCACCTCAGTTGCGCTAAGATTCTTTTTTTTGGAAATCAAGGAACCTTGTTTACCTGCACAGACTCCATTGTTCAGTGGCAAATCAACACGGAGGAATGGTGTCCCGTCTGGAAGCAAAGGTACAATATCGTCGGAGAAACGGTTGGGCTGCAGCACTAACCATCATGTCCCCAGCATTTCTGCACAGATTTATATGCTCAAATTGTCCTACGATAATAAGCATATAGCATCCATCGGCCTTGTAGGTTTTCCTATACTTTGACGATATTTTGCATAGAGCGCTCATTTACGTTACCAATTCCCCACTTAGAACGACCGTTTGGTTAAGATTTGGGACTTGGACCAAGGTTGTGTTGGAATTCATGTTTGTTTCGGCCCTTTGCTAACTAGTATATACAGGGCAAACAGCCTTCACTTATCTTCCACATCCACGTGGTGTTCTGAATATGGACTGGCGCCAGTCAACGAAGTCAGTATGTTGGTGTAGTGGATGGACCGAATTGATGAGTCTAACACCGGTTGTGTTTGATCCAGCAATCCTCTGATGATCATTACTAGCTGTGCTGATGGTGTATGTCGAGTCTGGGCGGAGTCGGTCAGAGCGGAAGTCAAATCCTTCAATATCGTGGCGACCATTGACCCTGGGCAACGCAAGCTCGAGACAGGCAGTAGGCCAAGTAGAGATTTGCTTAGATCCTACCATGTCCCAATCCATTGGGTCTATGACGACGTTGAGAATGGCCAGCGCAGAATCGACCTCTTTTTTCAAATCCAGCTGGACGGTTCGATTGTTTTTTGGCGAGTCAACGTAGGTGAACGGTCTAAAAGGAATCCCAACGTAGCTAATGCTTCTTTTCTTCCAAGGGTCTGGACGATTATCCCCAAGAGAAACCTACGCTTTCCTTACTGCTCAAAATGCCCTGTTTCCTCTCATCTACAGCGTTTGCTTCGTTCAATGAGAAAGTGCTGGCGTCCATCAAGTATCCCGAAGAGGATTATGGTGCGGTACAATACTTGCGCTCACCACCGCTCGTTAGACATCTAACCAATGCGTTACTGTAGGTGTAACACAAAATACCGAAATCACATTCCTAGTTCAGCATCCTCAGGGCTCCATTGATTTCTACACTTTGGATTATACTTCTATAACCACCGAAGCCAGCAACTCTGCGCTGTTTTTGAAGCGATCATTGAGCGGTCCTCGTGGAGCTGTCTCGTCCATATTGGGCTCCCTCTACGATAACAACGTCATCACTTGCTCAGACGACGGGGAGATCGGCATTTGGGAAGCTAGCGCCCCCAGGGTTCGATACGTTCAGTGTGGTCCATGGCTCTTGAATGCGTAGTAATTGTCTTTTCATGGTAGTTTGGAAAAAGCCACAAGGATCCAATGACCGAGGTCATCTCACAGTTTGTGGGTAGCACTATGAGATTTGCGCAGCGTTTACCCAAAGGTTTGTCGTTTATTGAGACCATGTCTATACGTGAGGATGGCTCTACTCACGTTTCTATAGGAAACGTAATCCTGCTGTACGATGGGAAAAGCATTGGTGTTTATACGTATGAAACCAATGAGGCGTGGAGATATCGGTTTCCTTTGGATGACTATGACACGGAGTATCCTTTGTCCACCATTGATGTCGTCTTTCAGCTCGAGCAGAATGCTGATCGGTATTACGTGTACGGATTTAGTCCAAATCAGAACACCGTCTTCGTTTGGTCCATCACTTTAACAGGTAAGCCCTTTGCCAAGAGTGTTGCTCCGTTCCCTTTGCTCACATTCTCTTTCTAGGTTCGCAGATTTTTGGAACTTTCTGCTCACGCCATTCATTGCCAGTCCAAGAAAAAATCTCAGTCATCGGGAAAAAATGCCAGACAGATGTCCATTCCTTTGCCTTTGTCAGCAGCAACAATGATCAGGTTGACTTGGTTACTTTTTCTGAGGACAACCGAGTACTTCGTTGCTGGGCCGTTACCACCTCTGATGGGTCCTGGAGTGAGCTAGTTAACTATGGTTTCGACGAACGTGTGGAACACATCCGATGGAGTCCATTCGGAAAAATCGTGACAGGTACAGGGGATGTGATCTTCTTGAGAGAGTCATCCACTCAAGTTCTTTGTAGCAACGTACCAGGAAACTGAACTCTACGTTCGATTCTACGGAGTGTCGATGCACGCAACGAAAGTGCTCAGAGAATTTGAGATGTCCATCAGGTGAATACCCGTCCACATCCAATTCAAAACTTTTCTTACTCACAAACATCCAAGGGAAAACAATCAGCTAGTTGCGATTGAGCTCTATGCCACCTCACTTGGAGAGCATATATTGGCACTTGTGTTTAAAAATCGGATTACGTTTGTTGGTCAACAAAGAGCATGACGAATTCTCGAAATCCTCGGTTTGGTGTGAATATGGAACCATCAACATGCTAGAGTAAGTCCTGTTGGTTTTAGCGACGTGCTGACTCCAGAATAACCTGCATTCTTCCGTTAGACTGTCGTCGCAAGGAATCACAAGTGCAGACTGGTCGAAAGAAGGACTTATTGTCGCCACAGGAAACCAGCTTTGGTATTTCTCCAAATGGATCATCACCCAAAAAGACCGCGCAGGTTTGGTGAATTTTTTGTGCCCCATTTCAAGCAGGGAACTGACTTGACTATTTTGAAAAGCAAACAACTCCAGCCCATCATTGATCCACTCGCTTATCACCGAAAGAGCTCCTCTACCGCACCACCATCCCAACAATCTTACGCAGTACATGCTCTGGGGTACCGTAGGCCTGCTTGATAGCGGAGAACGCGCTTTGCTAACCTCTGTCCCATTTGGCCGATCTAGGCAAAGTAAATGTTGTCAAGTATATCTTGACCCAGCTGTACAACTACATGGAGGCGTTTGCAAAAACCACCAATGCAAGCTCCGAAGTGCCTCCAGTTCCTATGAAGTACTTCATCCACAACAAGGTTACACCAATCACTCACTTGGAATAGAGATAGCATACTCACGCTGTAACAGATGCCGGTGTTTACGCAGGAAAAATACAACCAGCTTTTCGATGAATACGTGGATAGGGATGCTTGGAAGTAAGTATACAGCACATCACTCCAGCACGACCAACATCCTCAACCTGTGGGTCTCAGACAGAAGCAAGCAGAATCCAAAGAATTCAACACAGTCCAGGCCGAAGCCCTCGTCGATCATCTGACAAAAAAGTCTCTAAACGGAATCTCCAACTTGGAGCAAATGCACTTGATGGGTATAGTTGACGGGATAAGCAAGGTATTCGGGCGTCGTTACGATTCAGCCACCTGCACCATAGTAACCCTCGAATCAACTACTTAGATGGAGGAGCAAGCACGTGCTCTGGATGAAAATGGTGGCCGCTTCTTACTCTCTCTCAAGCTAAATACGTTCATGAAGTACTCCCCTTCCCCAAACAAGTCCAACTCTGGCAAGTTCTCTTATAGAGACATGATATGGGCATTGCACAGTGAATCACAGGTACCAGATGTAGCCTAGAATGATCCTCATCGAATCTCTGCTTAGTTCTCGCCTCTTAGGATCTTCTGGTTGAATTCTGTGCAGAAAGCTGTGACGGAAAGTTGCTATGGAATGACGCCAAATCCTACGGATTCGCACTATGGATCAACAATGAAGATACCTTCGTTAGTTTCCATTATCGTAACAACATGTCGTTGTATGCGCTAACCTGGCATTTGTGTAACAGAAACGACAGATGGAGCTGATCGGAAAGTCCCACTATATGGCCAAAGAGGACAAGGATCCCGTGGAGAGCACCATCTACTACCTGGCACTGAAAAAAGTTAAATTGCTGCACAGCCTGTGGAAAAATGTATCGTACCACAAGGAAAAGCCAGCAATGGTGAAGTTTTTGGCCAACGATTTCACCGAGCCGAGATGGCAGCAGGCAGCCCTAAAGAATGCTTTCGTGCTGTTGGGCAAGCAACGATACGGTAAGCTTTCGCACGGATGTCCAGTTGTGATTCTCCAATTGTCTGATACAAGTGCCTCTGGCTAGAATACGCTGCTGCTTTTTTCCTATTGGGTGGCCGTCTAAACGACGCTGTTCGAGTGTGTCTTAATTATCTAAACGACTTCCAATTGGCCATTGCGATCTGTCGTTGCTATGAAGGTTGCTTCATTTCATCTGTCTAGCAAGCCTCGCCTTCACTAACCACAATCCAACTGGCAGGCGACAACAGCCCAACATTAAAGGACCTGGTGCGTGAGCATGTCCTGGTGCAGGGATTCACGTCTGGTGATAGATGGCTGGTAGCATTGGGCTTCTGGCTGTTAGGAGAGCGCGAGAAATCATTCAAAGCACTTATGGTAAGGGGCAGATCCGCAATTGCGTAGCTCACCTCGAAAGACTCATAGAGCTTCGTGTAGATGCCACTAGCCAATCTCACACAAGGCATAGGCCTGGACGAAGAGCCTGCAGAGTCTCGTATTGATCCAGCGTCGCTTGTTCTGCTTCAGTCATTCAAAGACAAGCCATATAAATTCCGGTGGGACCAGCTTTCTCTTACGCCAGAGCAAGAAACGAATTACATCTGGGAGGTGATAGCTGCTTATCAAGACCTAGGGTGTCCGCTTCTTGCCCTTGAGATCACCCAGACCTGGGAATTCGGCGTCCTATCCAAATCCCCCGCCTCCGGGCTTGGCAAGAATGGCGCCCAGGATCGCAACCATGCGCCCACCGACTTGATCAACACCGGAGTGGTTAGTTTTGATGACTGGGGATGGGATCAGCCTGTAACAAAATCAAAGCCTGCCACGGCCGAGAATCTCTTTGATGACTATGAGGCCCCCAAGGTCACCGCCGACAATTTGTTTGACGATTACACACCCGCAATCACATCTGATAATCTGTTTGATGATTACACACCCGCAATCACTGCCGACAACCTGTTCGATGACTACGAAACGTCTATTGGCGTGGACGATCCTGATCACCAACCGGACCTCGAGAAACCCCAGGAGTCCGCCGCTACGGTTGCAAGCAACGACCAGATCGAGTGGATCACGTATTGTCGCAAGAACATCGTCTTGCAATCTATCCCAGTAAGTTGGCGTGGAGGCTGAAGCTGTTCCTGAACACACCGTAACCCTTTGCGATTTAGTATCTACTGGATGCATTATCCGCTGCCACGGTCAAAGGCTCGTGCATGCAGAAATGCCAGTTCTTCCAAGGCTATCTAGACCAGATCCGAGACGGGCTTCACTCTATCTGTGAGGAGAGCGGGGTTTCTCCCGGAGTTCTTGACAACATCTTGATCTCAAGATGCTTAGAAACCGACTCGGTTTCGGTCTGTTTTGAGCTGCTCTTCCAAGGGATTCTGGTTAACCCCACGGAAAACTCCCGGTTCATTCATATGCTAACCGACAACTTCAACTCGCTTCTCCAATATGTCTTCTCTACCTCGAACTATACTCGGACCGATCACTCCTACCAGATCCAGTGGGCTCGGTAAGCAGAAGCCTCCGTCTCGTCCAGCTTCTCCCCACTCACCAATCGTCCATGTAGGGAAATTTTCAAATCGTCTGCCCAGTGGTTCGTTTCCTTCAAGACAAGATGTCCAATTCTGTTGCCAAAGTGTACATCCAAAAGCTATCCTTGTCCGCATTCATCGCCCTGTTCCTAGGCAACCTCGCGGACGCCAAGTACGATCGCGCTCTTCTGTACATCGTCCGAGCCGGAAGATTCATCCGCCATTTAACCGATGATACTTTCGAGCTTCAGCTGGTGATCAAAGACTTCGTAAACGGGGTTCTACCTGATGTAAGCGTGCTATTTCAACTGACCTACTGAGATCATAACTAACCTAAGGCCTTAGACCGACTCCGAGGTCACAGTCGAGTTGGAGGAGTTTAAGTTGGATGAGCTCAGTGACGATCCTGACGAGCCTCAAGACTACCTCCCCGCAGATAAGGAAACCCAAGTCCACCGTGCGATCTACGAAGCCAGCACCCGATTCCTGATCCACCACGTAGAAAGCATGGTCCAATCCCTGGAAACACGCAGTGATGGTATATTCCGGCTTGACCATCCATTGACTACTAGCAGTTTTAAGCTTACTCGTTGTTTATCTACAGAAGAGCTTAGGTCCTTCACGACGGTCGGCATTCTTGAGCCGTTGATCAATCTTTATAAGCGTATGATTCGGTTGCGTGGTCACCATCCAGAAGGTAGAATCTTGCGGAAATAGGTCTTGTGTGGTTAGCATGCTAATTTCCATTCTCTCCCACAGCATTGGATGCTTCCAAGTGGTTGCAATCTCGAGAACAAAAGCTTATTTGGCGTTTGGTGATGAGAGAGAGACCAGACCAACCAACAGGGAACTAGGGAAGTCACCACCGCGCCACCGCACCGCACCACCGCACCGCACCACCGCACCACACCACCGTTCAAAGCCACCCCCTCCCAGCATTAGTGTTCAGCTAAAAGTAACTTCCATGCGCACCTGCTATTTTTGGAAGTGGGTATTTATTTCTGCTCCCCGTATTGGCCACCGCCTTCATTATGATCAAAATAGAAATCGCCATTTATGCAATATTCCTGGCCAACCATTTCAATAGCTTAAATTCGAATTTCCAGTCCAAAGCAATACCAACTGATGCATTCGGTGCTACCGAAAATACGCCTCAGATCATTTTCCACAAACAAGAGTAAGCGATTGGCTGTGCTTGATATACTGATTAAATGGCTATGCCTCTTAAATAGTCGAGTGGATCTTCGTGTTGCTGTCTTCTTCGTCATCCACACTGTATCTAATTCTCACCTAGGCGGCATGCCTCAAAGGTTTCCTTTACTGCCCTCCTAAATAGACCCCATCGAGCTATATCTGTATAATTCCCCCCCCCAAACAAGTCCCTTTCTTATATGGTTCCCCCGAAAACCCGATATACCCGCTTTTCACTCCCCACCCTCTTCACCCTCTTCATAGCGCTTCTATCTAGCCAAAGCGTATTAAGCAATTCCCCGTTTCTGCGTTGCGGCAACCCCGCCCATTCCTGGGACCCCATAGATGGCACCGCCAAATTCGACATAGGCAGCCGGTCCATCGATATCCAGGTGACCGGTGTAGCCAAGGACTCCCTTGTGGGCGTCTCCACGTCAACTCCAGGTAGGACCGTTGCGTGCGTTTGGGTTGTGAAGGTGGTTTATTGACTGCTTCTATAGGGAAGATTGCCACCGCTCTGTACATCGTGTCGACTCTGAACTACAGAAGCTCCGTAGTAGACCCCGACCTGTGCGCGTCTTTGGGCAAGTGTCCAACCAGTGCGGGTAACGTGACCCTGAACAAGGTGGGGGACGGTTTGTGTTTGACTGGCATATCATACCGTACTCATTGCTTCCCCTCCCTCCTCCAAAGGTCCTGAGTGTTCCGAACTACAGCCCATTTGTTGACGTCAATGTGACCGGGGTTCTGATCGACGAAAACAATGGAGAGTACGGATGTTTCACGGTGCTGGTTAGTCAAACGGAGGAGACGTACAACCATATCGTCACCATTGTGATGCTGTGCACCTTGGCACTACCCATTCTCACCTTGGCATTCGCCTACTTCTTCGGGGACGTGCAGGACATCTTCGCGTACACCTCGAACCTCGGGGTGACTCGACAGGCCCAAAGCCTCCGGTACCCGAGCTTCTTCGATCTTGTGTACCACCTTCAGTTCCTGGTGGTTCTCGGGCTGCTCAATCTGGACTACTCTCTGTTCTATCAGCAGTTCCTATTCAGGCTGCACTCCGTCATGGGGATCCTGGGCGATTCGGTCACCAACGGCGGGGCCATCAAAGCCCAGGCCAGCTCCCATCTGCCCATCGAAGACCGCGGCATCACCTTTTTCACTCATTTCGTGGGGCTTGAGCCCAGTGGACTTCTGGTCTCCTTGCTCATCCTCATGGCGTTTGTTCTGTTGGCGGTGTTGGTGGTTAGTGGATTGATCATCGGGGTGGCCGTGCTGGTGATGAGATCGGATGGGTCCTCCTATTCGCAGAAGAAGCTGTTCGCCTTCACGCTAGGTAACGCCAGTCCCCCTTACCCCCTCACCCCCTCACCCTCGCTGCACCTCGTCTAACCCGCTCCATCCCATGTAGGGAACATCTTACGCTTCTTGCTCCTGTTCCACTTGCCGCTCACCCTCTTCGCCTTCAACCAGCTGATGATCCACGATCCGATCTGGCTGACCGTGGTCGCCGCCGTACTGGTCGTGGTGGTTAGTTTCGCCATCATAGGTGGCTCTTTGATCTACCTGACGAAGTTCTCCCAATCGTCCACCATCTTCATCGACGCCTTCTACATACTCATGTTCGGGCCACTCTACAACAACTACACCCCGAACTCCTATCGGTACGCCTGGGTGCGGTTCGGCGACCACCTCGTACTTGCCGCGATTGTCGCGTTCGGCCAGAGCAATGGTCTGGTGCAGCTGGTCCTCGTGCTGTGTCGCGAGGTGGCGTTGTTCTACGCCATCCTCGGGGTGCATCCATATGTCAGCACCAGTGTGAACGTGTGGGAGGGGATCTACCAAGCGTTCAGGGTGGTGCTGGTGGCCCTTCTCTTCGTCTACCTGCCTGCGGTCAAGGCAAGCAGCGAGGCCAAGGATTGGTGCGGGCTGATCAGCGTCTTTATGATCATGCTTTTCCAGCTCCTCTGGGCCGTACGGGCGATCATGTGTCTTGTCGAGATTCTCATCCACCGGTGTGCCAAACCTAGGACTTCCGGCGGGGCTGCCACCGTCATCACCTCCACTTCGCACCTCCCGTCCCGCCCGCGAGGTGCCTCGAGCCACATCTCCGGCTCCACGAGTGTCATGAGCGGCCCGACCCTCCCCAAGATGGAGCGGCCGTTCTCCTCCGAGAGTGCGTACGATGCATACCGACCGAAGAGCGACAACCCCTCGTTCGTCTCCTTGTCGGACGGGATGAGCCTGTCCCCGTACGATCGGTACATGGCGAATCTTCGAGAGTCGGCCGGTCTACGCCAGGAGGTACTGATCGATGACACCACCGACACCAGGTCCAGCGGCAACCTCTCGGTGTCCACCTTCTCGCCCAAGCCCGCGTTCATCAGCCATCACTCGCCCCCCAGCCAGTCGAGCTTCATCTACGAGGATCTTCCCCAGGGCGCGGCCGGTTTTCAGCGAACCCAAACCAATCTGCCCAAGTTTTTCTCCGCCAATAATGACTGACATAGCCCCTGTTAGATCGATTGCCTCCCTAATAACTGACTGTTCATTGTACAATAAAACCCTTGTTAGTGCTGCATCTAGCAAACAGCAGGTGTATGGGGGGGGAAGGTGGTGAAGAGGGTGCGGTTACGGGCGTGGGTGGGTGTGTGCGCAAGTGCGGTACGGGTGTAGGTGAAGAGGGCCGGCCATTTTTGGAAGTGAAACCATGGAATGATTCCATTGACCGATGATGAATCAATTAATTAGTACAAGTATGAATCAAATCCCTTATTGCTGCGCTGATGTTGGTGGATTTGATTTGAGTTACACTCAGGCGATTCTTTGTACATGCTGGGTTGTTGTGAACCCTCCCTCTTTGCTGTCTATCCAGGCGAACTTCCCTTTTCTCTTCCGCCCAACCAACCTACGCTTCCCCTTATTCTTCCGAACGGGCCCTCCCCCGCCAGCACACCCAACTAGACGTTTCCCTCTCCTCCCCCGCCGTTAGCTTCTCGTTCGATGCACACCGACCTGCTCGAGGCCAAAGTGGTCATTCTAGGAAGTCAAGGTAACCTAACTTCCCTTCACCCACACCCTCAGCCCCGTGCCAGACGAAATATCTAGGGTGCTTCCGCTGGGATGAAGCGGGGCAGGAGGGTGGGGCTGCGCTGTGTAGAGTGCCCTTGCTCCTACTGATGCGCCTTTACTCCATCTTACCCCAGCCGTAGGGAAGACTTCCCTTGTGGTGCGCTACGTTCAAAAGACCTTCACGCCCAACTGTTCTTCCACCATAGGCGCCTCCTTCATGACCACAAAATTGTAAGTAGTCCGGGGTTTTCTTGTTAGTGGGGGGGGGATGGTTGTCTGGCCAAGTGCGCACCCGGTCCCTCCTTTCGACCACTCTACCCTTCCTACGGTGTTCGAGTACCGCTCGCCAGCCCCAGCTGCCCCTGATAGCGAGAGGGTGGCTCAGCGAAGCCCCCTGGCTTGAGGAGCAGAGGAGGTTTGGGGCCAAGTACGATAGATACAAGCCAACAAGGTGGGGATATCAGCCAAACAGAAAGGGTAGAGCGTCGAATGGGCAGGGTGGCGGTTGGGTCATATGCCAATGATCCCAGTATAACCAAGGCGCATTTCTAATCGTCCGGTAGGGTGGTGGACAACTTCAAGGTCCGGCTACAGATATGGGATACCGCCGGGCAGGAGCGATTTCGTTCCATGGTAAGTGCACATGACTCACTGCCGATTCATCGACCCTCCCTCCCCCTGCCGTACTAACCAACTCCCCCCCCCCAACCAGGCGCCCATGTACTATAGAGGGGTAAGCTCGAGTGGTTCGTTCGTCCCGTCTCGCTGGGACTAACCGGTGCTTTCCTAGGCCAACGCCGCTATCATTGTGTACGATATCACGAATCGAAAAAGCTTCGAAGAGATAGAAGTCTGGCTGAAGGGTGAGCCCGCTTCAGTTTCCCCTTGTCGTAGCCGACGTACTAACCGACCCATTCCCCTGGCAGAGCTACAGAAGAACATGACCGAGGATCTGAGTGAGTTTTCATGTGGTTCCCCTTCCGTGCGTCGCTAATTCGCCTCGTAGTCATTCACATAGTGGGTAGTAAGTTCGATCTGGCCAGCACCCGGAGGGAAGTCACGCTGGATGAGGCGGTGGAGTTTGTGGACAGGACCGTAGGTGCCGGGTATACCGTTCATGAGGTCTCCGCAAAGGACGATGAAGGTGATAAAACCCCCACCTTCCCACTGAGGCAAGTGGACTAACATGTAATGGTACCCTAGGGGTGGACGAGATCTTCGTACAGATCGCCCGGCAACTGGTGGAAAAAGAATTCGATCTGGACGGGGATAAACGGCAGCGATCGAACGGCAGCATCTATCTGAACGACGAGGAGCTGGATATGGAGAGAGGCCGGTGCTGTAACTGAGCCGGGGGATTGGCCAGCCAGCCCATCCACCCTCCCAAAAGTCATCCAAGCGCGGGACTTTCCAGAATTCCCAGTGTAGATAGTCATTAGATAGCGATAGCCAAGGTCCCCCTCCCTCATTCATTCATTCCTTCCTTCCTTCCCCCACCTCTCCTTCCCATTTCCCGCCAACGAACCGTCCGCTCCACCCTCCAAGACCCCCCCCCTCATATCTCTCTTGTATGGTTCCACGGAGCCCAATGAAGTATCACATATCCGAAAAGCCTATTGACATTTATTACAGGTCACAAAGAATCAAGTATACAAAAAGTCCTGGTGAAGCGAAGGGGGGGGGGTATGGGGGAAGAGACCGGTACCTCGGTGGCGTATCACTGGGGCTCGGACATCTTCTTCTTCAGCTGGTCCGTCAGCTTCTTCTCGTCCACCGAGTGCATCATGATCTCCTCCCCGTTCAGGTGCAGCACGGGGATGTCGAACGTGTACTTCTCCCACTTCTTGTTCTCCGGCTGGTTGATGTCGATCTCCTTGAACTCGAACGGGTACTGCGTAAGGAAATGGGAATCCCGGGTGAGTGGGTGTGGGGTGTGGGGTACGTGGGGTCAACAACTACGTGAGGTACTTACAATTCTCCGCACTTTGAGCAGGGTGTTCTTGGCTTCGTGGCAGAGGTCGCACCCCTTGGCGCCGAACAGGGTTAGCAGCATACGTTTGGAAGACATGACGGGTGTGTGGGTGTGGGTGGGTGATTGGGGATTCTAAGGAATGCTGTACGCCGAGCGTAACCTTAAATAACCTTCGCTCCGCCTTGCCAGACCGGCGCTGCACTGCTGCCGGCGACCTCCTCGCCTCGCATCGAATCGCTGCGCGGAATCTAGACGCGGTCTAGGCCCGTTCCGAGGCGAGCCTGTCATTTCGTCATGGCGGTCGAAACGGGTGTGATGGATCGGATTTAATGGAGTTCAATAAAGGAATTCATTAAAATCCACCCTCGAACTCTAGCTCTAGCTCGAGCTCGGTTTCACTTGGGGGAGAGGTGGCGATTGTGGTGGGATTCGGCGGATTTGGTAAAATTGGTGGTGGTGATGTCGGTCAGCCTCAGTGCTAACTCCACCCATATCTCACCTCCACCTCCACCTCCACTTCCCTTCCATTTCCCTTTCCCTTTCCATCTTCTTTCCCTTCCCTTCGCTCATGTTCCACTCCACTCCACTCCACTCCACTTCATCCCAACCCGATCCCTCCACCCATCCATTGCTCCGCATCTAGGGATTCTCCGCCTATTTATTCAACAATGTCCACAGTATACATATAAAATTTCAATTCGTCGTAGGGGTTCAGCGTCGGTGTTTGGTGGTGGTGGATTTTCTATGGGTCGCTCCATGAGCGTGGCTGGATGCGGCATCCCCTTCCGGGGACTCGGTGGTACGCTACATGGACGAGTGGACCGGATGAATGGGTGTTGGGTAGGACAGGTGTGGGGGGGGGGAAGGGAGGGGAGGGTCCGAGTGTGACTTACCTTCTGTATGAGTGCAACGTCCTGGGAGATATCCTGCTCTTTAAGCTGAAGGATCATCACGTCGGGTGGGAGAGGGGAGGGAATCAAGTCAAGGAAGAAACATGTCAACTAGCACTTAACAAGCACAAGCACAAGCTCGGCCGACCGATCACGAAAAGGATATCCGTCATGTGACGTCTCTTGCTCGTACGCCCTTCCGGGTGCTGAGCGTCTCTCTTACGGTGCCTCCTCGTGGTGTGGACCCGGGCGGAGGCCTCAATGGCGATATCTGTTCACGAATCTCCGTCAGTAATCCGGCGCAAGAGGGCTACCCGACCCGATACGAACCGTTATTGATCTCCAGCTGATCCTTGTCCTCGCGCAGTTTCTTCTTTTTCTCCTCGATTTGCAGGAGCATCCGTTCCTTCAGGGACTCCTTTTCTTTCTGGAGAGGGGAGGCCATGGGGGGGAAGGAAAAGTCAAGGGAGGGTGAGGGTGAGGGTGAGGAGGAGAAAGTGTAGGCCAAGGGATGGTGAGTAGGGCAAGGTTAAGTTGGGTGAAGAAGGGATCCATGTTAAGCAACGTGAGGATATGGATTATCCCAATCGAGTCTGGAACCCACTTACCAGATACTCCTGTTGGGCGCGCTCCAACTCCGCCTCGTAATCCTTCTCGAGTTGGTCCAAGTGGTGGTCCCGGTGGAGCTGAGCGGCGAGGATTTTCTCTTCGCAGATCTTCTCCAGGTCCTCTATCTGCTCGGCGTATTCTTCGAACTCCCCTACGGTTCCGGCCCAACCGAACCAACAGAAACCACGTTAGTCTCGGGTCCCGCGTACCTTGGCGGTGGGGTGGGAGGCGTTTCTCACACCCGTTTAGCCGTTCCAGCCCTCTTTTTGTTCACTTCGTCCTAAACACTGGGCCCGAGCCTCCTTTTCCCACCAAACTCCACGCCCTTCCCTTTCCACCTTCCACTTTCACCCAACATACCTTCAAACACTTGTCGAAACTCGTTCTCTAAGCTTGACATCAGCTCCGCGAAAATCCTAGTTAACCACAGGGGAGGAGGGGAGGAAACAGAGACGGTGACGAAAGAGAAGAAGAGCGTGACAGCGGTGAGGGGAGGGAAGAGAGGGTAGGATGGGCCGTAGGGGACAAGAAACAAGGGTGAGTATGGGAAGGAACGGGGCGGTCAAAGAAGCATTGGATAGAGAGGGAGTACCCGTTTCGAGTGGAAACAAACTCTTTCTTTAGGTTGGTCAGACGCTCCCGTATCGCATGGTGCTTTCGCTCGCTGGGCGTTTCGTGGTTCCCTGGGTGGGTCACTGTTCGTTCCCCGTTTTAGAAAAGCAAGCCGTGGGGTTAGGTGTGCTGTTGCTGCTGCTTGGCCACTCAATCTTACGGTTGGGTCAGTCCCCTTGCGTGGGGTCCAAAGCACTCACCTGAAGGGGCGGTGTCTTGGTTGATCTGAGGCGACGGCGAACTTGACACCGATCTTGAGGTGTAGCTCATACCGGTAGATCTACGTTGTGCGGCGTGTGGTTGCTAGTGGGTACAAGAGTGGTCAGCAGCGAGCTACATGAGCGTGATGGGAATCCAATTCAGGGTCCCACTGATGGGATAATCCTGATGCGTAACTTAACCCCATTGCTATGGATTGCGCTTAAATCAGCCATGGGTGGAATCAAACGATACCGTGGTTTATTTTCTTGAAGCGGTACTTCTATTACATTATGTAGCGAGTGGGAAGAGTGGTCGGCGGAGATATTGAATTCGGTTATCAAAAAATGGCTACTACTCTACAAGGGTATGTTGTTTGCCATGGGGGCGGAAATAATAAATAGACAAGCTCCCCTAGTGGTACGGATTCTTGGCAATGACCCCGATCACTGCTGGGGATCTGGTGATATCTACTGTGATGGACACCTGGAGGTGACCAAAGACTCGAAGAGTTTGTACATTGGCTCCTTTTGAGGCTGCCTCACACTTGGAGGTCACAATATGGTCAAGCAGTCCAAGACTGTTTGTGCATATGTCCAGGTCCTCGAGTGCTACGCTCTTGGGCGAGCAAGAGTAGCTACTTACACTGTCATTGCTCGGAAACCGTGTCTTGCTTGACTCTGAGATGGGAGAGTTGATCTCGCTCATGGAGTCTAAGAGAATAAAGGTTAGCCAGGCAAAAAGCTCAGGGTCATTCTGTGTATCTTACCGTTGGAGTATGATCTTGGTGAACTAGGGCAGGAGTCATGCCGGGTGTCTTTTAGCCGAAGGCTTTGCATATCCAAGCCTTCGGAGTCATCGGTTAAAAGCTCCTCGTAGTCCTCGGTAAGCTCGGTTTCTTCCGCTTCCTTTCTTCCAGAGACCTCTTCCTGGCCCGTGGTCCAAACTAGATCAAGTGTTTTTACGTCGTCCGCCCGGAAGATGGCATTTTGGAGGGGGAGTTTCTCGAGGTGAATTCGCTTCTCCAAACCGTACCTCGGAACCAACACATCGAATGAATTTTCATGAATATCAATCACCACCGCTTCGCATTCGATCTCCCCCTGCTTCGCCAACAGTGAATTCAAGTGATAGGAAAGGTAAAGCTGCGAGCTCATCTCCTGGGCTGCTTTCGCGTGGTCTTTCTTGACATTGCATTGGATGGCAACCTTTTGAACCTCCTCTTTACTCAAGAAGAATCGGGGGTTCCCTACGAGCGCCTGCTGCAACGTGCGATGAACCAAGATGTCTGCGTACCGACGAATCGGAGAGGTGAAATGCGTATAGAAAGGTATGTTCAATGCAAAATGTTTGAAGTCCTCCTCATCCATGAAGCCGGTGCAAAAGTATTTGGCCCGTTGCATCGGCTTGATGCACATCAATTTCAGGATCTGTTGAGCCTCCTGGGATTCGATCTCCGCCAGCGACCGCTGCAAAGTTCCAGAATTTTCAGGATCGATGTCGTAGCCCAGGCTTCTGGCCGACTTGACAAATTCGTTCATCCTCTTTTCGATGGGCGGGGCGTGTCGACGGAGGATCGCCTGCTCTGGATATGCCGAGGAGATCAGTTGTGCGACGGTTATGTTTGCTAGTAGCATAAATTCCTCAATAAGACGATTGCTATCCTGGAGTTTATAGACCGAGCACGAGGTTGGAATAGAGCCTTGATCCAGCTCAAATTGCAATCTGATGGAGTCGATGGAAAGGGCACCGTTGTCAAAGCGCATCTTCCGAAGAGCAAGAGAAAGTTTGTGGAAAGTGCGGATATCTTTTTCCACCTCTTCGCGAGACTGACCAAAGACTTGAACGTCCTGGCCAAGACTATTCCCCTCAATCACATTCTGCGCATCATCATAGGAAAGCTTTCCGCACGATTTGATCACTGTTCTCCCACACCACATGTCAATGATCCTGGCATCTGGTGTCATCTTCCACATCACAGAAAACGCTAGTCTGTCCACTCCTGGGTTCAAACTGCAGAGCTCTTCAGAGAGCACTGGCGGCAGCATAGGTATTACCTTCTGAATCAAATAAACTGAAGTGGCTCTTTTCCTAGCCTCTCGGTCCAACGGTGTTCCTGGACGTACAAAGTATGAGGCATCAGCAATGTGTGTACCAATCAGGAAGTTTCCATCTTCAAGTCGCTTGCAGGACACAGCATCATCCAGATCTTTGGCGGTTGATGGATCGATGGTGAAGATGCGATCTTCCCGTAGATCTTTTCTCGATTGGTATTCACTCGCTGGGATTGACCAAGGCATGGCCGGAAGACAGTTTTGTACGCTTTCGTCAAAGTCTTCGGTGGTAATGTCATTATCAGCCAGAATGGCGGCAGTCTCGGCTTCGATATCCCCGATGCTCCCGAGCTTTCCGACTAGGGTAGCAAACGGATGTAGAGTGGTAGGAGGCCAGCGCTTGATAGAAACCAGAAATATTTGTTTCGAATGCTCCACATGGTCCTCCATATAATTCGGCGGGGCTTCATCAATAGGAAGAACCATCAACGGTAGTCTTTTGTCGGATGGTTTGAACCACACAATACGAGGTTTTTTCATGGTCGGCTTTTCCAGCTCCTTCGAAGGGTTTTTCGGCTGTTCGGAGTCCTGACATTTCGAGTTCGGCCGGTTCAGCATTAATGTCCCAGAATATACGTTGCCTCCACCGCGCTGCAAAATGGCGACTACCTGACCATAGTATTTTGGCTCGGTATCATTCTCTTCGTCGGTGGCTTTGATCTTTCTACCGCGTCTTTCTGCCTCTCGGTTACGCTGCTGACGAGTTCTTTGTACCTGCTGCTGGTCTAATAGAGTAATGGCCACTGTATCACCCTCTAAGCCACGGTTTCTCAATCGATTGCCACAAATGTACACATCCTGATCGAGCTCCTCTGTGACGACATACGCATCCGAGCGATTTCGTTTATTTATTCTTAAAATCCCTTTTAGAACAGTTCCCAATTGCAACCCTTCCGCCAGGACTTCCTCGGAGTAGTATTTATCGAAGAGGAATTTCCGATTTTGATCTGTGGTAAGTACATGGATTAGTGACCAAACTGCGAAATGGGATACTAAGGGATTCACAATACCGTGACCAGTCTGTTTAAGTGGATAGCCTGTTGGTACGAATAAAAGAGATACGCAAGAAAATAAGCCTTTGGGCATAAAGAGCTCTAGCGATTTCAAACCAACATACCCGAATGTGAATACTGCTCTTGATTCAAGTCATACGGTGGTGCTTGGGAGTGCAACAAAGAGAGGATTTGGTTTGCTACACCATATCAGCAAAGAGCCTGGTTAGCAAGTCTATCCACACATTCGGACTAGGTTCAACTCACCTTGGTACTTCAGTTCAGTATTGGAGCCCTTCGGATCCCACAAGCTGTCGGATATTGTATGGGAATTGTTCTCGGGGTTGAAAATATAGCGTCCATTCAATTCGGCACTCATTTGATGGCTGTGACTCATACCCCACTGTTGTTGGTGAGGTTGCCCAGGCGTTCTTCCGCTTGCTTTATGCAGACTGGAGGTATTCATATGAGACAAATGAGAATAGGGAGAAGATATATTCTCCCATGGGTGCCGGCTTGTCGTGCTTTTCAAGAAATCCGCATATATTGAATGCTCTAGATCTGGCGAATCATAGTCTCCACTCAACAGGAAGTTCGGAAGCTTCGGTTGGGCTAGCTCAGGTGAATGCAAATCACCCAGACCTGGGAGGTGAAGGTGTGTATCTAGTCTGGAAAGGCGGTGATGATCCTGAGACCTACTATTTCCGAAGGGAAGACTCATGCGACGTCCATTCAGGTTTACTCCTGAATTTTGGGATCCTAGAACGCCGGGCCTATCAGCATTGAACCGAGTGCTTGCACCCTCAGAGTAATGCGGGAATCCCCTGAAGGCAGAGCTGTGAGAATTATGCTTCAGTTGGCTTAGCTTATCGTGAGGAAGGAGGCCGGACCCGGATTGGCCATGTGAATCATAAGGTCTTGAGGAAAATGACTTCTCCTTTAATAGAGAAGTTAGATTTCTTTCCATATGGTGGATCTACACAGGAAATTCCTGGCTCTTACCTGCGAAATACTCCAAGTTGTGACGGGTTGAACAGGATAGAGGCTTTCTTCACTGGGATTTTGTGAAGTTAGCTGACCAAGCTTAGTTTCACTCTGATAGTAGGAGCTCATTCTTGTGTATATCAAATGAAGTGGATAGAGTGGCGAAGACTAGTGAGTGCGCTTCTATAATATAGGGAATATCGATTTAATGAATGAAAGCAGTTTAGGGTATGAAGAGAGAGAGAGAGAGATAAATCTCAAACGACCGAGAAAAGTCGATGGAATGGCACTTGAACTAAAGGAAGGAAGAATCAAAGGACTGCACGATAGAGTATAGTAACACTAGGAAATATTATTCGTACAGAAACAAGTTAATGTACATTTATAAGTGTGACTGTTGGTTCTCCAGAATCTCGTCACATGTGCACCAATCGTGCATGAACAGAAAACATCGAGTCACAAAGCCAACTCGTTTAACGAAACAGAAGCTTATTCCCATCGTTTTAGGAATCAGTGAGGTATGATTCCAGTAAGGATCAATATCAATGACCGTTATCACCTTCCCCTGACTGTAGTGCTGTGCATTTCGGACTATCTCCAGCCATTACCATGCACCTGTAGGCCCTTCATCTGCGTGATGAACTTCCAGCGGACAGATAGAAAATGTTGACATCATGGATAGAGAATATCCATCAAACAAGGGATAACGGTAAGTCGCGGCAAAGGCTGCAGATCACCATGTAGTTTGTTTCACGGAATTCTTGCGTGGCGGAAATGAATGTGGCTTTAATCATCAATGGGTTGTTGGTACGAGTTAGTTGGCTGCCAATGCTCACCACACTGCATCAACAATCGATTGTTTTGTTCTCTAATCTCTACGTGAAACTGTTTCGCATCTCATGCTTGCTTTGTGCGAGATAATCGTTACAGTGTATCTACTGCAGATGATATGAATCATGGGGTTCTAGGTATAGCCACCAATACAATGGATTCTAGGCATAGCCACCAATACGATGTCGCCAGACCGTTGGGCTTTAATAAATCTCAGATTCTGTGATCAGATCAACCACACCGGCCAGTGATCAGTCACGCACTCGACTAAGCCGATTTCACCATCGATTAACCGCATCTGCGTACTATTGATTTATATATTACTATTTGTGGTTCATGAACTACCAACAACCGTTATCCTCGGAATAATACGCTCCCTCCTCACATCCTCAGTCAAAAGCAGTAAGTCCGGAAGATTCCACCATAAGGCAAGTGCGGAAGATTCCACCGAAGGAATGGTGTTCTACTATCTTTGGTCTATTGTCGTTTATGGGAGGCATAGGGGTTATTTATACAGTATACAGAACAGCCGTCTAGGAGGACCGGTAGTAAAATCTAGAACCACACGTTAGCAACCAAATTGACCAAATCAGCAGCCGACGCTTACCTAGTGAATGTACAAGCGGCCAAGAAGACCATGCAAAATGAAACCATGGCTGGGATCTTGAAGATACGCGGATCACTCCAGATGATGGTCAAAAGAAACTGGCCAAGATCAAACAAGTTGCACAACGTGAAGTGCCAGCCATGGATGAGCCCAGTCTGGCCGTTGGAAATTTGCTCCTGGAGAATCTGCATCTGGCTAAGATCGAATATCCACACGCAGGTTCGCGAGAGCGAGATACCGCCAATGAGTAGTACAGTGGTGAGCCAGCTGGGGCTCAAGAAGAATGTGATGATCACTGGGATCAGCGCGACCCACTCCAGACTCACTGCGATCTGGGCCGTTTTCATTAATCCCAAGAAACGCGACATCAGGGGCATCAGGAATGTCCCAAGGATGGCCAGCAGCGCCATAACACTGCGCATGATGCCAACCGAGGAGTCCGAGTAGCCTCTCCACTTGAGCCAAGAAACCATGGTGCCAGCGACGCTCAAAACCGACATGTACACCATCGCATACGAAAGGGATACTAAGCAGCCCCGTTAGTACGCCATCAACACTCCGCAGCCTCTGAGACACTTACCGGCGAATATGGGATGCTTGTAGTACTCCAGCCAATCATTGTACAGGCGTCGGGGCCACGGTTCAGATTCTCGTCTATCCAGCTGCTCCCCTAGCTCAGCACCATCTTCGTGGTTGACGATACTGAAGTACTGGGCCAATGTTGGCTCTTTGGTCTCCGACAGCCAGGGAATGCTGTCGTACACCTTCCTGATCAGATACAGCTCACACACCATCGAGAAGATGGACCAGATGCCCGTGAAGACGACGCAGAACATCGTGGATCGTAGCGAGACGATCAGGCCAAAAGCCAGCGGGGTGATCATCTTATTGACAAGCTCGATACGCCGCATGAAAGAGTTTGCGCCTAACAACATCTAATGAGCCTACGATCGGTGACCACCGAAAACAACCATGCACTCACGCGTAAGTATGACGGAATCGGACTGCGCGATCACCACAAGCCAATCCTTCTCCACCACAATGCTGGCGCCAACGCTGGCCAATTTCAGCGTACCACCGAGCAGGACGATGGCACCAAAGATTGTGTAACACATCGGCTTTGCACTGTCGGGGATGACTTCATAGTCGTAAAATGCAAAGAGGACAATGAAGCCAAGTGATATCAAAGCCACACTGAGTCGCTTGATTGGAACGAAAACCTGAATGGCTACAAGGGAATCGCACGTTAGTTGCTAGACCCCCGAGGATACCTAAGCAGTACTACCTCGAAGCCTGGGAGTCCGGTCAATCCACTTCCCAACCGAGCTACTCAAAAGAATCCCAGAGGCGGTGAAAACGAAGCCGTACAGGGAGGAGGGAAGCAGCGTGTTCTTGAAGATATCCATGATAAATACAAAGGTGGCAAACTCGTAAAACCGATCGCTCCAGGTGCTGCCATGCAAAGTGTCGACATCAGTACAGGGATGAAGAGACGGGAAAGATAGGAACATACTTGAAGGTGTGGTACAAGTAAAGCCAAATATACGGGACCTGATGCTCCCTTCTAGGCGCATGCTCAGCTAACAACGCAGACCGCTCCTGCATCTGCTCTCGCTCGGTAGCTTTCATATCAGGTAAATCGCAAACTAACAATGATTGTGTGGCGCACCAGTGGATGGTGCACACATATATACTCGAGCAGCGCCCGCATATTGGTAGCAGAGTGGCTCTTGACAGAAAAGGTGATTCACTGGCATTGTTGATAGAGGAGCTATTGGCTAATCGCGTGACCCATATCGATGAATCCGGTATAGATTGGCTTGAATTGGCCAGCCGTAGAACTTACCATGGCCGACCAGCGGACGAATCAACGGATAACGATCGTCAACATCCCATCAACATCCATTCATGCCTGCTTCACCAAATAAAGCGGTAGACATCACCAATTTCGGCCCACCGAATCAGCTCTATATGTACTGGTTTATTGCCATTTGCAGTGGATGTGCTCTTTGGTTCAACAAATGCCTTGTACGTAACAACTGAGCAGTACAATGTCGGCTGTTTCGGCTGTTTCGGCTGTTTGGTGTTATATGACCACTTGAACAACTAGATGTGGTGTTCTTGGTCCAAATACTCGAATCATTCGTATCACCATGTTGTTGCGCTATATTCTGTAAACCACCAATGAAAAACTCGAATATTGAGGTTCTCGCGCAGAGTATCCAGGTATATATTGTTCAATTTCTTAGTGTGCTTCCGCCTAGCCAATTGATTGTAAGACTAACAATTCCGTAGATTTTATATCTTCGAAAGGTTTTGTGATCAATTGCAAGAAATTTCAATTTCGGGCATTCGTCATCTTGATGAAAATATACGAAGTCAATCCTGACAAAGACTTTGGGCTGGAAATACTGAAGTTTGTAAGCTAGGTTCTGAGTATCTAAGTTGATGTCAGTACATAAGTGTACTGACATCAATAATCTGCTGCATATCATTAGGTGATTTGATATAAAGTTGTTCTTAGAGACTTGATGATATGCAAAGTTATTCAAAGAGCAAGTAAACTATATACTTCTCATTCTTTGTTGAGTTTTGACCAAGTCAAGGTTTATCTTCATTGGGGTAGCTGCCAGTTTACAGTTTTCCATTTGGTACTTCTTCAGTATATCTTGAATATACTTGGATTGGCTTAGGGTGATAGTGTGGGTACCTCTGTCTATGGAAAACTTTATCCCTAAGTAGTAACTGAGTTCTCCTAAATTGGACATCTTGACTCTTTATATAGGCTGGATATAGTCTCTTCTAATGTTTTTAGGTTATTGGGAGCTGTAATAAGATCATCCACATATAGAGCTAATAGAACTGAATTTGCTCTATCTGGCTTATAGTATATACTATAGTCAGCATTACTCCTTTTGATACTCAAAGATTCTAAATATAAATCCCTCTTGCAATTCCAGGCTCTTGGTGATTGTTTGAGATCATATAGAGAATTTTTAAGCTTGCAGACCAAATAGGGGTTATCTTGGTCAGCAAACCTATCAGGCTGGTCCATATACATGTCCTAATCAAGTTCTCCATTCAAAAATGCAGTTTTTACATCCATTTGATGAATAAAAAACTTATATTTGGCTGCAATAGCCAATATTAATCTGATGGAATTAAACTTGGCTATCAGTGCAAAGGTCTCAGTATAGTCAAGTCCTTTTGTTTGAGAGTATTCTTTGGCTACAAGTCTTGCTTTGTATCTTTCAATTGCACCATCAGCCTTGTATTTTGCCTTGAAGACCCATCTGCATCCAATTGATGATTGGTTGATTGGTAATTTGACTAAGTCCCATGTTTGATTTTCCATTAGGGCCTGATATGCCTCAGTCATTGCAGATCTCCAAAAATTTGTCTGAGGGCTATTTAGGGCCTCTTTTACAGTCTGGGGCTCATCAATATGGACTGAATAGGCATAGTTCTCATTGTTTTGCTCTGACTCAATCCTGACTATTGGTGGACTTGCAATCAAATTTTTGCCATCCTTTGATGTAATTTTATGTCAGCATTTTGAGTTTTCATCAGACAACACATCCCTGGACTTGATCAGCTTTTTTGCCTTGGTATTATCAAGTCTGTATGCCTTACTCTCATTGCAGTAGCCCAAAACATGTATTTAACAGTATTTGGCTCAAGTTTTGATTGATTTCCAGGCATTTTCTTGGCATATGCTGTACACCCATAAGTTCTGAGATGCTCTACACTTAGTCTGTATCCATACCCTGCTTCATAAGGAGTAGAATCACAAAGTATTTGGTTATCACTCCTATTTTTAAGGTATACTGCTGGGGCAACTGATTCTGCCCAAAATCATAGGATAATTTTTGATCATGGATTATGATCTTGCAATACCATTTATTGATCAGTTTGCATGTTCTGCCACTCCATTTTGCTGTGGGGGGTATGATACAGTAGTCTTTTGCATTATCCCATGAATTTTGCAGAAGTGGATGAAGTGTTTAGGTATCAGTATAGTCAAGTCCTTTTGTTTGAGAGTATTCTTTGGTCACAAGTCTTGCATTTTATCTTTTAATTGTACCATCAGCCTTGTATTTTTTCTTGAAGACCCATCTGCATCCAATTTATTTTTGGCTGTTTGGTAATTAGGCCAAGTCCCAGGTTTGATTTTCCATCATGGCCTAATATTCCTCAGTCATTGAAGATCTACAAAGCATTGTCTGAGGGATATTTAGGGCCTCTTTTACAGTATGGGGCTCATCAATATGGACTGAATAGGCATAGGCTAAGTTTGTACCCTCATTGATATAGTACTTTGGGCTATTTCTTGTCTGGTTGGGTATCCTGGCATTTGATACTGGAATGATCACTTCCGGGATATTCCTAGACACCGATTCTGGCTGAACCATGGTTGTGGAGCTCTCTGGAGTGAAAAAATTTTCATTGCTTTGCTCTGATTCCATCCTGACAATTGGTGTACTTGAGAACAAATTTTTGTCATCATCTGAAGTCATATTTTGTGAAAATTTTGAATTTTCATCAAGTAACACATCCCTGGACTTGATCAGCTTCTTTGCTTTGGTATTGTAGAGACTGTATGCCTTACTCTCATTGCAGTAGCCCAAAAATATGCATGTTACAATTTTTGGCTCATATTTTGACTGATTTCTGGGCAGTTTCTTGGCATATACAGTACACCAAAATATTTTTAGATGCTCTGCACTTGGTCTGTACCCATACCATGCTTCAAGTGGAGTAGAATCACAAAGTATTCTGTTATAACTCCTATTTTTAAGGTATACAGCAGTGGCAACTGATTCTGCCCAAAAACTATAGGATAATTCTTGATCATGGATCATAGACCTTGTCATATCAACTATTGATCTGTAAGCACATTCTGCTTCTCCATTTTGCTGTGAGGAGAATGGTATGGTTGTCTCTTGCTCTATCCCATGAATTTTGCCAAAGTGAATGAAGAGTTTTGAGGTATATTCACCACCATTGTCAGAGCATATTTGCTTGATTTTTTCACCAGTTTCTCTCTCCACCATGGCTTTGAAATCCCTGAGCTTAGACAGAGCTTTTTTCCTTTCTCTCCATGAAGTAAACCCACATGTATCTTGTATAAGCATCAATAAATGTGATCAAATACACCATCCCACCTAAGGACAAATTTTGCATAGGTCAACACAGATCTGAGTGAATTAGATCTAATTTTTTGTTAGTTTTAATTAACCCAGAGCACTTGAACGCTTATCTGACTTGTTTCCCATATATGCAGGCTTCACAGTGCTCCAAGTTAGCTGGGGGATCTATTTTACTCCAGAAATTAGCTGATCTTTGATCATTTTGCGCAAATACTTAAATTTGACGTGTCCAAATTTCCTGTGCCAAATCATTGGTGTTTCTTCATTTAAATTACTTCTATTGGCTTCCAGATATGATGGAATATAAGTCAACTTGTATAGATTCTGATCTCTGATACCTGAAGCAATATGGGCACCATACTGATCAGTGATCCTGCATCCAGAATTGTCAAAGCTGAAACTGAGTACTTCTGCTGTGGCCTTGCTTACAGATAGTAGTTTCCTGGCTATTTCTGGTACATAGAACACTTCCTTAAAGGTCAGTGTATGGCTTCCTTCATTGCTTCTTAGGCTTACTTGGATAGTTCCTTCTCCCACTGCATCAAGTGTTCTATTTTCACCCATAAAAACTTTCTTAAATTGAATTTCTTGATATTGGGTAAAAAGTTCCTTTTAGTGGGTAAAGTGCTGAGATGCTCCCAAGTCAATATACCACTTCTGAGAATCTTTGCTTGTGGTCATATTAGTGCAGATATGATTAGTCTATCCTCAGTTGTTGCAGCATTTCCATATTCAAGCTTCTTTTGCTGATTATCTCATTTTTTGATACACCAGTCTGATGTGTGTCCTTTCCTTTTGCAGTAGTTGCAAAACAGGTTGCTGGTGCCTTTGTAGGGTCCTGGGTACCTTCTTTGTTGGTTATTGTTTCTTATTAAAGCATTTTCTTCTTCCTTTGTATTGGCACTTGATTTTCTTAATTCTTCATCCAGGAGCCTTCCATATATGTATTTTAAGGTCAAATCTTCAGTTCTGGACTCTAGGGCTGATACAAGGCCCTGAAGCTTGTCTTTCAGGCTATTCAGGATGGTAACTAGCACATCCTCATCAGTAATTGCTATGCCCAGAGATTCTATTTCATCTGCCAGCAGGGTAATTCTGTTAATTAGATTTTTCATATCTACTCCTGGCTGCATCTTTGTAGTAAAGAATTTTTGTCTCAGATACATTTTCTTGGCAGCTGAACATGACTGGTTGGTGTCTCCTAATGCCTTCCAGGCATTCTTTGCTGTTTTTGCTCTTGAGCATTGAATTGGCAATTTGTCATTAACATTAAGGCAAATGTAGTTAAAGGCACTTTGTTCTTTTTTCTGGTACTTTAAGGTTTCCTCTCCCGTATTTTTAGGGGGGCATTCTTCTCCCATGACAATATCCAAAAGGCCTCTTTCTTGAAGCAGCATTGTCATCTACACCTTGCACACTTGGTGGTGAGATCCATCCAAATTTTCAGCAGAGGGAAAAATTCCAGTAGTAGCAGTAGTAGATATTGCAGAGAGTGACAGCTTGGGGCTCATAACCTGTTGTAGAGTCTTGGAGATTTTGCAGTGATTGGGAGAACAAGTAGATTATGTGGTTTTAACTTGATCATTTATTAAATATAAAGTAGTATTATACTTTTACATGGTCTTGGCATAACAAACATGTAAAATAGATTAAGAAAGGTCCCAAGAGCATATGTGCAAGGTTTGGGGCTGTTTGGACAACTTTGAGAATTTCATACTCTGGGTGCCTGGTATTTTGGTGAAAATATTTCAAGTGAATCCCAACAAGGAATTTGGTCAGTATTTTCTAGGATTTGAGTTCAATGATCTAAGTGACTAAGTTAGGTGATTATTTAGGTGGAATTACAAATTTTTGCAACACCCTTTGGCCACAAATCATACTTTGTATCTTTCAATTGTACCATTCACCTTGCACTTTGTCTTAAAGACCCATCTGCATCCAATCAACTTTTGGCTAACATGTAATTTGTCTAAGTCCCAAGTTGCTTTTCCATCAGGGCCTGATATTGCTGTTCTAAGAGTCTAGGCAATATTGGAAGTGATATGAGAGGACAAGTAGATTAACTGGTTTTCACTGAATAATGTTGTAAAAATTTGTAATTCCACCTAAATATTCACCTAGCTTAGTCACTTAGATCATTACCTTTGAGTCCTAGAGAATACCAACCAAATTCCTGTTTGGGATATACTTGAAATATTTTCACCAAAATACCAGGCACCCAGAACATGAAAATTCTCAAGGTTGTCCAAACAGCCCCAAACTTTGCACACATGCTCTTGGGAGCTTCCTTAACCCATTCTATGTGTTTGCTATGCCATGACCATGTAAAAGTATAAATACTACTTTACATTCAATAAATCCTTAAGTGAAAACCACATAATCTACTTGTTCTCCCAATCACTGCTGATATCTCCAAGACTCTTACAACAGGTTATGAGCCCTGAGCTGTCACTCTCTGCAATATCTACTACTGCTACTACTGGAATTTTTCCCTCAGCTGAAAAGCTGGATGGATCCCACTACCTAGTGTGGAAGGTGAAGATGAAGATGCTGCTACAAGAAAGAGGCCATTGGGATATTGTCATGGGAGAAGAATGTTGTAAAAATTCGTATTTCCACCTAAATATTCACCTAACTTAGTCACTTAGATCATTACCTTCAAATCCTAGAGAATACTGACCAAATTCCTTGTCGGGATTTACTTAGAATATTTTCACCAAAATGCCAGGTACCCAGAACATGATAATTCTCAAAGTTGTCCAAACAGCCCCAAACTTTGCACACATGTTCTTGGGACCTTCCTTAACCTATTCTACGTGTTTGTAATGCCAAGACCAGGTAAAAGTATAAATACTACTTTTACATTCAATAAATCATTAAGTGAAAACCTCATAATCTACTTGTTCTCCAAATCACTTCCAATATCTCCAAGACTCTTACAACAGGCTATGAGCCCCAAGCTGTCACTCCCTGCAATGTCTACTACTGCTATTACTGGAATTTTTCCCTCTGCTGAAAAGTTGGATGGATCTCACTACCAAGTGTGGAAGGTGAAGATGAAGATGCTGCTACAAGAAAGAGGCCTTTGGGATATTGTCATGGGAGAAGAATGCCCTCCTAAAAACGTGGGAGAGGAAGCCTTGAAGTACCAGAAGAAAGAACAAAGTGCCTTTAACTGCATTTGCCTTGATGTTAAGGACAAATTGCTAATTCAATGCTCAAGAGCAAAAACGGCAAAGAATGCCTGGAAGGCATTAGAAGACACCTTGGAGTCATGTTCAGCTGCTAAGAAAATGTATCTGAGACAAAAATTCTTTACTACAAAGATGCTGCCAGGAGAAGAAATGAAAAATCTAATTAACAGAATTACCCTGCTGGTAGATGAGATGGAATCTTTGGGCATACCAACTACTGATGAGGATGTGATAGTTACCATCCTGAATAGCCTGACAGACAAGTTTCAGGGCCTTGTATCAGCCCTAGAGTCCAGAACTGAAGATTTGACCTTAAATTACGTATATGGAAGGCTCCTGGATGAAGAATTAAGAAAATCAAGCGCCAATAAGAAGGAAGAAGAAAATGCTTTAATAAGCAATGATAACCAACAAAGGAGGTATCCAAGACCCTACAAAGGCAACAGCAACCTATTTTGCAACTACTGCAAAAGGAAAGGACACACATCAGACCGGTGTTTCAATAAGAGAGATTATCAGCAAAAGAAGCCTGAATATGGAAATGCTGCAACAACTTAAGATAGACTATTCATATCTGCACTAAATATGACCACAAACAAGGATTCTCAGACGTGGTATATTGACTCTGGAGCTTCTCAACACTTTACACACTAAAAAGAACTTTTTACCCAATATCAAGAAATTCCAATTAAGAAGGTTTCATGGGTGACAATAGAACACTTGATGCAGTGGGAGAAGGAACTATCCAAGTAAACCTTAGAAGCAGTAAAGGAAGCCATACACTGACCTTTAAAGAAGTACTCTATGTACCAGAAATAGCCAAGAACCTACTCTCTGTAAGCAAGGCCACAGCAGAAGGACTCAGTTTCAGTTTTGACAATTCTGGATGCAGGATCACTGATCAAAATGGTGCCCATATTGCTTTGGGCATCAGAGATCAGAATCTATACAAGTTGACTTATATTCCATCATATTTGGAAGCCAATATAAGTAACTTAAGTGAAGAAACACCAATGCTTTGGCACAGGAGATTTGGACACATCAATTTTGATTATTTGCGCAAAATGATCAAAGATCAGCTAATTTCTGGAGTGAAAATTGATCCCCCAGCTAATTTGGAGCACTGTGAAGCCTGCATATATGGGAAACAAGCCAGACAACCGTTCAAGAGCTCTGGGTTAATCAAAACTAAGAAAAAATTAGATCTAATTCACTCAGATCTGTGTGGACCTATGCAAAATTTATCCTTAGGCGGGATGAAGTATCTAATCACTTTTATTGATGATTGTACAAGTTACACATGGGTCTACTTTATGGAGAGAAAGGAAGAAGCTCTGTCTAAGTTCAGGGAGTTTAAAGCCATGGTGGAGAAAGAAACTGGTGAAAAAATCAAGAAAATTCACTCTGACAATGGTGGAGAATATACCTCAAAACTCTTCATCCACTTCTGCAAAATTCATGGGATAAAGCAAGAGACTACTGTACCATACTCCCCGCAGCAAAATGGAGTAGCAGAACAAGCTAACAGATCAATAATTGATATGGCAAGATCTATGATCCATGATCAAAAATTATCCTTTGATTTTTGGGCAGAATCAGTTGCCACTGCTGTATATCTTAAAAATAGGAGTTATAACAGAATACTTTATGATTCTACTCCATTTGAAGCATGGTATGGATACAGACCAAGTGCAGAACATCTAAGAATATTTGGGTGTACAGCATATGCCAAAAAACTGGCCGGAAATCAGTCAAAATTTGAGCCAAAAAGTGTAAAATGCATATTTTTGGGCTACTGCAATGAGAGTAAGGCATACAGTCTCTACAATACCAAAGCAATGAAGCTTATCAAGTCCAGGGATGTGTTGTTTGATGAAAATTCAAAATTTTCACAAAAAATCACATCAGATGATGACAAAAATTTGATCTCAAGTCCATCAATTGTCAGGATTGAGTCACAGCAAAACAATGAAAATTTTTCCACTCCAGAGGACTCTACAACCATGGTTCAGCCAGAATCAGTGCCCAGGAATTTCCCAGAAGTGATCATTCCAGTATCAAATGCCCGGAGATCAAATTGGACAAGAAATAGCCCAAATTACTATATCAATGAGGGTACAAACTTAGCCTATGCCTATTCAGTCCATATTGATGAGCCCCAGACTGTAAAAGAGGCCCTAAATAGCCCTTAGACAAAGTTTTGGAGATCTGCAATGACTGAGGAATATCAGGCCCTGATGGAAAATCAAACTTGGGACTTAGTCAAATTACCAATCAACCAAAAATCAATTGGATACAGATGGGTCTTCAAGACAAAATACAAGGCTGATGGTACAATTGAAAGATACAAAGCAGGACTTGTAGCCAAAGGATACTCTCAAACAAAAGGACTTGACTATACTGAGACCTTTGCACCAGTAGCCAAGTTTAATTCCATCGGATTAATATTGGCTCTTGCAGCCAAATATAAGTTTTTTATTCATCAAATTGATGTAAAGACTGCATTTTTGAATGGAGAACTTGATGAGGATGTGTATATGGACCAGCCTGATGGGTTTGTTGATCAAAATAACCCTCATTTGGTCTGCAAGCTAAAAAAGTCACTATATGGTCTCAAACAATCACCAAGAGCCTGGAATTGCAAGATAGATTCTTATTTGGAATCTTTGAGTTTCAAAAGAAGTAATGCTGACTATAGTATATACTATAAGCCAGATAGAGCACATCCAGTTTTATTAGCTCTATATGTGGATGATCTTATTATAGCCACCAATAATCTAGAAACATTGGAAGAGACTAAATCCAGCCTATCTAAGGAGTACAAGATGTCCAATCTAGGAGAACTTAGTTACTACTTAGGGATTAAGTTCTCCATAGACAGAAGTACCCAGACAATTACCCTAAGCCAATCCAAGTATATTCAAGATATACTAAAGAAGTACAAAATGGAAGACTGTAAACTGGCAGCTACCGTGATGGAGACAAACCTTAACTTGGTCAAAGCTCAACCAAATCAAGAGAGCTTGGTGCCATCTGAAAGCCCTGACTTTCCTTATCAATCTACAGTCGGCAGTCTGATGTATATCATGCTTGGAACACGTCCAGATATCTCATATTCAGTGGGAGTTGTCAGCCAGCATAATCAGAATTATGGATCTGATCATATTGCAGCAGTTAAGCGGATTTTTAGATACCTAAAAGGAACTGCTGATATCTGCTTAAGATACACTTATAAGGATTCAGAACAGGATCTTGTGGGATACTCTGATGCTGATTGGGGACAAAATTTGGAAGACAGAAGATCCACCACAGGATACACCTTTCTTTACTGTAAAGGAGCAATTTCATGTAATTCAAGAAAACAACCAACTGTAGCACTTTCCACCACAGAGGCAGAGTATATGGCAGCCTGTGAAGCTACAAAAGAAGCAATGTGGTTAAGAAAGCTGCTTACAGATTTAGGCCTATGTCAAAAAACGCCTATTACTTTATTTCAAGATAATCAAGGATGTATACAATTAGGTAGAAATCCAACTTTTCATGCTAGAACCAAGCACATAGATATTAGACATCATTTCATACGTGAAGCTATAGAGAATAACTTAGTTAGCTTAGTTTACTGTCCTACAGATGAAATGATTGCAGACATTTTTACCAAACCATTAGCTAGAGACAAGTTTGAATATCTTAGGTCAAAATTAGGACTAGTCAGTATGAACATTTAGCTGAGTGGGAGTGTTGTAAAAATTCCTATTTCCACCTAAATATTCACCTTACTTAGTCACTTAGATCATTACCTTCAAATCCTAGAGAATACTGACCAAATTCCTTGTCATGATTGACTTAGAATATTTTCACCAAAATGCCAGGTACCCAGGACATGAAAATTCTCAAAGTTGTCCAAACAGCCCCAAACTTTGCACACATGTTCTTGGGAGCTTCCTTAACCTATTCTACGTGTTTGTAATGCCAAGACCAGGTAAAAGTATAAATACTACTTTTACATTCAATAAATCATTAAGTGAAAACCACATAATCTACTTGTTCTCCAAATCACTTCCAATATCTCCAAGACTCTTACAACAAAGAATGCCCTCCTAAAAACATGGGAGAGGAAGCCTTGAAGTACCAGAAAAAAGAACAAAGTGCCTTTAACTACAATTGCCTTAACATTAAAGACAAACTGCTAATTCAATGCTCAAGAGCAAACCAGCAAAGAATGACTGGAAGGCATTAGAAGACACCCACCAGTTATGTTCAGCTGCCAAGAAAATGTATCTGAGAAAAAAAATCTTTACTACAAAGATGCAGCCAGGCATAGATATGAAAAATAAAATTAACAGAATTACCCTGCTGGCAGATGAAATGGAATTTGTGGGCATAGCAATTACTGATGAGGATGTGCTAGATACCATCCTGAATAGCCTGAAAGACAAGCTTCAGGGCCTTGTATCAGCCCTAGAGTCCAGAACTGAAGATTTGACCTTAAAATACATATATGGAAGGCTTCAGGATGAAGAATTAAGAAATCAAGTGCAAATAAGAAGGAAGAAGAAAATGCTTTAATATGGAATGATAACCAACAAAGGAGGTACCCAGGACCCTACAAATGCAACAGAAACCTGTTTTGCTACTATTGCAAAAGGAAAGGACACACATCAGACTGGTGTATCAAAAAACGAGTTAATCAGCTAAAGAAGCCTGAATATGAAAATGCTGCAATAATTTAAGATAGATTATTCATATCTGCACTAATATGACCACAAGCAAGGATTCATAGATGTGGTACATTTACTCTGGAGCATCTCAGCACTTTACACACTAAAAAGAACATTTTACCCAATATCAAGAAATTCAAATTAAGAAAGTTTTTATGGGTGACAATCAGAATACTTGATGCAGTGGGCAAAGGAACTATCCAGGTAAGCCTAAGAAGCAGTGAAGGAAGCCATACACTGACCTTTAAGGAAGTATTCTATGTACCAGAAATAGCCAGGAAATTACTATCTGTAAGCAAGGCCATGGCAGAAGGACTCAGTTTCAGCTTTGACAATTCTGGATGCAAGGTCACTGATCAAAATGGTGCACGTATTGCTTTGGATATCAGAGATAAGTAACCATACAAGTTGACTTGTATTCCATCATATCTGGAAGCCAATATAAGTAACTTAAATGAAGAAACTTGAATGCTTTGGCACAGGAGATTTGGGCACATTATTTTTGATTATTTGCGCAAAATGATCAAAGATCAGCTAGTTTCTAGAGTAAAAGCTGATCCCCCAGCTAGTTTGAAGCACAGTGAAGCCTGCATATATGGGAAACAAGCTAGACAACCATTCAAGTGCTCTGGGTTAATTAAAACAAACCAAAAATTAGATCTAATTCACTTATATCTGTGTGAACCTATGCAAAATTTATCCTTAGGTGGGTTGAGATATTTAATCACATTTATTGATGATTAGACAAGATACACATGGGTCTACTTCATAAAGAGAAAGAAAGAAGCTCTGTCTAAGCTCAGGGAGCTCAAAGCCATTGTGGTGAGAGAAACTGGTAAAAAAATCAAGAAAATACACTCTGACAATGGTGGAAAATATGCCTCAAAACTCTTCATCCACTTCTGCAATATTCACAGGATAAAGCAAGAGAATACTGTACCATACTCTCCACAGCAAAATGGAGTAGCAGAATGTGCTTACAGATCAATAACTTATATGGCAAGATTTATGATCCATGATCAAAAATTATCCTATGATATTTGGGCGGAATCAATTGCCATTGCTATATATCTTAAAAATATGAGTTATAGCAGAATACTTTGTGGTTCTATTCCATTTGAAGCATGGTATGGGTATAGACCAAGTGCAGAATATTTAAGAATATTTGGGTGTACAGCATATGCCAAGAAACTGCCCGGAACTTAGTCCAAATATGAACCAAAAAGTGTAAAATGCATATTTTTGGGTTACTGCAATGAGAGTAATGCATACAGACTGTACAATGCCAAAGCAACAAAGCTAACCAAGTCCAGGGATGTGTTGTTTGATGAAGATTTAAATTTTCACAAAAAATGACATCAGATGATGACAAAAATCTGATCTCAAGTCCACCAATTGTCAGGATTGAATAAGAGCAAAACAATGAATATTCTTCTCTCCAGAGGACTCAAAAACTGTGGTTTAGCCAGAATCAGTGCCCAGGAATATCCCAGAAGTGATAATTCCAGTATCAAGTGCCTGGAGATCCAATTGGACAAGAAATTGCCCAAAGTACTATATCAATGAGGGCACAAACTTAGCCTATGCCTATTCAGTCCATATTGATGAACCCTAAGACTGTAAAAGAGGCCCTAAATAGTCCTCAGACAAAGTTTTGGAGATCTGCAATGACTGAGGAATATCAGGCCCTGATGGAAAATCAAACTTGGGACTTAGCCTAATTACCAAACAACCAAAAATAAATTGAATGCAGATGGGTCTTCAAGAGAAAATGCAGGGCTGATGGTACAATTGAAAGGTAAAATGCAAGACTTGTGGCCAAAGAATACTCTCAAACAAAAGGACTTTACTATACTGATACGTTTGTACTAGTAGCCAAGTTTAATTCCATCAGATTAATATGGGCTATTGCAGCCAAATATAAGTTTTTTATTCATCAAATGGATGTAAAAATGCATTTTTGAATGGGGAGCTTGATGAGAATGTGTATATAGACCAGCCTGATGCATTTGCTGACTAAGATGGCCCCCATTTGGTCTGCAAGCTTATAAAGTCACTATATGGTCTCAAACAATCACCAAGAGCCTGGAATTGCAAGATAGATTCTTATTTGAAATCTCTGAGTTTCAAAAGGATTAATGCTGAATATAGTATATACTATAGCCAAATAGAGCAAGTCCAGTTCTATTAGCTCTATATGTGAATGATCTTATTATAGCCGTCAATAACCTAGCAACATTGGAAGAGACTAAATCCAGCCTATGTAGGAGTTCAAGATGTTCAATATACAAGAACTCAGTTACTACTTTGGGATTAAGTTCTCTATGGACAGAAGTACCATGGCTATCACCCAAGCCAATTCAAGAATATTCAAGATATACTAAAGAAGCACATTTTTGCCTTTACCTTTTCCTTTATCACTGCCAGGTCTTTCACTGCTACTTTGTCTGAGCGCTGCTTGTAATGAACTGCAATTTCTCCTTGATAAGTTCTGCTCTGACACATCTGTTTTGGCCTGCTTGTCCCTTGCTGTCACTCTCCTGGCAGCCTGTCATTGCTTTTCCACCTGTATCAAGCTCTCAACTGTAGTTGTGACAGGCTCCTGTAAAAGCTGCTGGTTTTTATCACTGCCTGGTCCTTCACTGCTACTTTTACTGAGTGCTTCTTGGGTGGTACTATGCTTTTTCCTTGATAAATGTTATGCTGGTGCATCTGTGTCTGCCTGCTTGTCTCTAATTGGCACTCTTCCAGTTACCCAACATCTCTTTGATGCTGGTCTGGAGCTTTTGGCTCTGCTTGTAACAGGCTCTTGAGGAAGCCACTGGTTTTTAGCCTTAGCACCCTTGTTCTTCTGCCTTTGATAGTTTCTGCTATTCTTAAGATACTTTCTTTGCATAACAATGCTGGCTCAAAATCTCTTTGCACTTTTGAGTCCAGGATATTGCTCATGGAACAAGTCAAGTGCATTCTGCTTGGCCTTGAGTTCCTGATGGTCCCAGGGTATGCTGGCTTTAAGGTGATGGGGTTCTAGACTTCTGATGGCTTCTTGAATATTAGCCTACTCTTCATTATTGCATTCAACAGCTTCAAGAATCTTCTATGTCTTTTGATTTTTTGGATTTGGTATGAACACCACATTGTCTCCCTCCCATGCTGTGATAGGCATTTCTGGGGGCTTTATCTTTGGGCACTGTTGTTGCACTTCAAAGACTCTGTGGTGTTCCCCTGCTGTTACATTGGGAAATGGCTCAATTCTTGGCTGTGACATTGAGCTACTTAAGTTCCTTCTTTGCAGCAAAGATACTGCTTTCTCTACCTGGAATATTGATTGCTCTACAAATATTATCTACTCATCCTGTTTCTGGACTATTTCCTGATTTCCCTGGGCCAATGCATGTATCCTATCAGCCACTGCACCTAATTGCTTCATTAATGCTCTGGTATGAGCTGACAACTTACTTGCTAATATGGGTGGCGGTGATGTTCACATGGCCACTTGCTGGTCTTCAACTGGGGGTACTGCATTTGCAACATTATCATCTGCCTGGGCATAATGGTCAGCTTGTGGCTCTGCAGAGGTTCTCAATTGCCTACTTGAATGAGAGCCTGAGGAGTCTGTGGAATATATGAATAGCACAAGGGGAGGTAGAAAAAGCAAATACCTTTTGGTAAATTGGTATGGTAGCATTAAACAGAACTAGCTGTAGGCAGCCATACTGCCATTACAATGCCATCAGAGTCCTGCTGTGAGGCCATCAAAATACCATCAAGTTTCTTGCCATATAAGGCAAATGGGTGTCCTGGCTAGCTGTATCCATTTAAAATAGTTGTTGAGCACAATAAAATTGCAACATACCATGCAATTATTGTCACAGCACCAATCAAATCTTGTCAAGTTATATCACTTTATTTGGTAGTAAAATTAGCAGGATGCCATCATGATCCTGAAATAAGATGGTTAAGAGGGTCACTAATTCCAAGCTGTTGGTATTATGACAGTCTCTATATGGGATCCTGACAGCTGATCTGGATTGGATCCACCCATGGGACCAAATTATTTTTCATAGTGTTAAGGTTTGTCTCCATTGGTGTAGCTGCTGGTTTACAGTCTTCCATCTGGTACTTCTTTAGTATATCTTGAATATACTTGGATTGGCTCAGGGTCATAGTCTGGGTACTTCTGTCTATGGAAAACTTTATCCTTAAGTAGTAACTGAGTTCTCCTAGATTGGACATCTTGAACTCCTTAGATAGGCTGAATATAGTCTCTTCTGATGTTGCTAGATTATTGGCAGCTATAATAAGATCATATTTAGATAGAGCAAAATAGTACTGAACTTGCTCTATCTGGCTAATAGTTTATACCATAGATGGCACTATTCCTTTGAGACCAAAGATTCCAACTAAGAATCTTTCATGTAATTCCAGGCACTTGTTGATTGCTTCAGACCATAGGGAGATTTTTTAAGCTTGCAGACCAAATGGGGGCTATCTTGGTCAGCAAACCCATCAGGCTGGTCCATATACATGTCATCATTCAGTCCTTTAGTCAAGAGTGAGGTTTTTAAATCTAATTGATGTAAAAAAAACTTGTATTTGACTGTAATAGCCAATATTAATCTGATGGAATTAAACTTGGCTACTAGTACAAAGGTCTTGGTTTAGTCAAGACCTTTGTTTGGAGTATTCTTTAGCCACAAGTCTTGCTTAGTATCTTTCAATTGTAACATCAGCCTTATATTTTGCCTTAAAGACCCATCTGCACCCAATTGATGTTAGGTTGATTGGTAATTTGACTAAGTCCCATGTTTGATTTTCCATCCAGGCCTGATATTCCTCAGTCATTGAAGATCTACAAAGCATTGTCTGAGGGCTATTTAGGGCCTCTTATACAGTCTGGGGCTCATCAATATGGACTGAATAGGCATAGCTCACATTGTTTTGCTCTGACTCAATCCTGACTATTGGTGGACTTGCAATCAAATTTTTGCCATCCTTTGATGTAATTATATGTCAGCATTTTGAGTTTTCATCAGACAACACATCCCTGGACTTGATCAGCTTTTTTGCTATTGGTATTATCAAGTCTGTATGCCTTACTCTCATTGCAGTAGCCCAAAACATGTATTTAACTGTATTTGGCTCAAGTTTTGATTGATTTCCAGGCATTTTCTTGGCATATGCTGTACACCCATAAATTCTGAGATGTTCTGCACTTAGTCTGTATCCATACCCTGCTTCATAAGGAGTTGAATCACAAAGTATTTGGTAATCACTCCCATTTTTAAGGTATATAGCTGGGGCAACTGATTTGGCCCAAAATCATAGGATAATTCTTGATCATGGATTATGATCTTGCAATATCATTTATTGATCAGTTTGCATATTCTGCCACTTCATTTTGCTGTGCGGAGTATGGTACAGTAGTCTTTTGCATTATCTCATGAATTTTGCAGAAGTGGATGAAGAGTTTCCAGGTATATTCTCCACCACTTTCAGAGCATTTTTCTTGATTTTTCACCAGTTTCTTTCTCCACCATAGCTTTCAACTCTCTGAGCTTAGACAGAGCTCTTCCTCTCTCACAATGAAGAAGACCCCTGTGTATCTTGTTTAATCATCAATAAAAGTGATTACATACTTCATCCTGCCCAAGAATAAGTTTTACCTATGTCCACACAGATCTAAGTCAGTTGGATCTACTTTTTTCTTAGTTTCAACTAATGCAGAGCTCTTGAATGGTTGTCTGGCTTGTTTTCCACTTTTTCAGGCTTCACAGTGGCTCCAACTAGCAGGGGGATCAATTTTACTTTGGAAATTAGCTGATCTTTGATTGTTTTGCTCAGATAATCAATATTGATGTGCCAAAGCATTAGTGTTACTTCACCATATTGATCAGTGATCCTGCATCCAGAATTGTCAAAGCTGAAATGAAGTCATTCTGCAGTGGCTTTGCTTAGAGGTAGTGGGGTCTTGGCTATTTCTGGTACATAGAATACTTCCTTTAAGGTCAGTGCATGGCTTCCTTCACTGCTACTCAGGTTTGCTTGGATAGCTCCTTCTCTCACTGCATCAAGTGTTCTATTGTTGCCCATGAAAACTTTCTTGATTCAAATTTCTTGATATTGGGTAAAAAATTCTTCTTGGTGTGTAAAGTGTTGATAAGCTGCAGAGTAAGTGTATCATGTCTGAGAGTCCTTGCTTGTGGTGGTATTCAGTGCAGATAAGAGTAGTCTAGCTTCACTTGTTGCAGCATTTCAATATTGAGGCTTTTTCTGTCAACTATCTTTCTTTTTGAAGCACTGGTCTGATGTGTGACCTTTCCTTTTGTAGTAGTTGTAAAACAGACTGGTATTGCATTTAAAAGGTCTTTGGTATCTTCTTTGCTGGTTATTATTACTTATTAAAGCATTCCCTTCTTCCTTCTGATTGGCACCTGATTTTCTTAATTCTTCATCCAAGAGCCTTCCATATAGGTACTTTAAGGTCAAATTTTGAGTTCTGTACTCTGAGGCTGATACAAGGGCCTGCAACCTGTCTGTCAGGCTACTTAGGATGGTTACTATCACATCCTCATCAGTAGTTTCTACTCCCACTGATTCCATATCAACCACCTGCAGGATTTTCATTTTTTCTCCTGCCGGCATCATTGAAGTAAAGAGTTTTCTTCTCAGATACTTTTTCTTAGCAGCTGAACAAGACTAGTAGGTGTCCTCAAATGCCTTTCAGGCTTTCTTTCCCAATTTTGCTCTTGAGCATTGAATTAGCAATTTGTCTATTACATTTAAGCAAGTGCAGTTAAAGGCACTTTGTTCTTTCTTCATGTATCTTAAGGCTTTCTCTCCCACACTTTTGGGAGAGCATTCTTCTCCCATGACAGTATTCCAAAGGTCTTTTTCTTGTAGTAGCATTTTTATCTTCACCTTCCACACCTGGTAGTTAGATCCATCCAACTTTTCAGCAGAGGGAAAAGTGTAGTAATAGCAGTGGTAGACATTGCAGCAAGTGTGTAGGAGCTTGTAAGGGTCAACACAATTGGCAACTGAGGTGCAACCAAAGTTCTGTTGTAAGTGTCTTGGAGATGTTGGAAGAGATTTGGGAGAAATAGTAGATTATGTGGTTTTCACCTAATTGTTCATTGAATGAAAAAGTGGTATTTATACTTTAGCATGGTCTTGGCATAACAAGCATATAGAATTGGTTAAGGATGGTCTCAAGAACACATGTGCAAAGTTTGGCGCTGAAGTTTGGTGCTGTTTGGACGACTTTGGGAATTTTCATTTTCTGGGTACATGGTATTTTAGTGAAAACATTCCAAGTAAATCCCAACAAGGAGTTTAGTCAGTATTTTCTAGGATTTGATGGTAAAGATCCAAGTGACTAAGATAGGTGAATACTTAGGTGGAATTACAAATCTTTATAACAATACTCTGTTGTTGTAGATCTCCAAAGCTTTGTCTCAGGACTGTTTTGGCCACTTTTACAGTCTGCAGCTCATCAATTTGGACTAAATAGGCTTAGGCTAAGTCTGGACACTCATTGTTACAGTAATTTGAGCTATTTCAGGTCTGGTTGGATCTCCTAGTTTGTGAGACTGGAATGGTCATTTCTGGGATATTCTAGGGCACTGATTTGGACTAATTTATGGTTGTAGGGTCCTCTGGAGTGAAAGGTTCCTGTTGCTTTGCTCTGATTCAATCCTCATTGATGGTGGACTTGAGATCTAATTTTTGTCATCATCTGATGTCATATTTTTATGAAAATTTTGTGTTTCAAGGAAAAAGAAAATGCTTTGATAGCAACCAAGACCAACAAAGGGGATACCCAAGACCTTTTAAAAGCAATAGCAACCTGGTTTTTAACTACTGCAAAAGGAAAGGACAAAAATCAAGCCAGTGCTTCAAAACACTAGAAAGTTAGCAGAAAATGCCTTAATACGCAAATGCTGCAACAGCTGCAGATAGACTATTCATATTTGCACTAAATGTAACCAATAAATAAAATTCTCCAATGTGGTATATTGACTCTGAAGCATCTCAACACTTTCACACCAACATGAACTTTGTACCCAATATCAAGAGAGTTCTCATGGGTGACAATAGAACACCTGATGAAGTGGCAGAAGGATCTATCCAAGTAAACCTTAGAAGCAGTGAAGGAAGCCATACACTGACCTTAAAAGAAATACTCTATGTACCAGCAATAGACAAGATCCTACTACCTGTAAGCAAGATCATTTCACAATGACCCGGTTTTGATTATCAACACAAAATGATCAAAGATCAGCTAACATCTGGAGTAAAAACTGCTCCCCCAGATGATTTGGGGCACTGTGGAGTCCACATATATGGGAAACAAACTAGAGGTCTATCAAACAGCTCTGAGTAAATCAAAACCAAAAAAATACTAGATTAAATGGACTTAGATCTGTGCAGACCTATGCAAAGTTTATCCTTTAGTAGGATGAAATATTTAAAGCTTATATTAATGGTTAAGCAGATACATGTGGTTCTTCTTGATGTAGTGAGAGGAAAAACTCAGTCTAAGCCCAGGGAGTTCAAAGCCATGATGGATGGAGAAGCTAGTGAAAAAATCAAGCAAATATGATCAGACAATGGTGGAGAATATTGCTCAAAACTCTGCATCCACTTCTGCATGATACATGAGACAAAGCAAGAAACTAATGTACCATAAGCTTCACAGCAAAGAGTAGTAGCTGAATGTGTAAACAGACCAATAGTTGATATGACAAGATCTATATTTCAGGATCAAATATTATCCTATAATATTTAAGTGTAATTAGTTGTCACAGCTATAAACCTGAAGAATAGGAGTTGTAACAGAATACTTTGTAGCTCTACTCCATTTGAAGCGTGGTATAGATATAGGCCAAGTGCACAATATCTAAGAATATTTGGGTGTACAGCATATGCCAAGGAACTGTCCAGTAATCAGTCATAATTTGAACCAAAAGGTGAAAAAGGCATATTTTTAGGCTACTATGGTGTGAGTGAAGCAAACAGTCCATATGATATCAAGGCAAAGAAGCTGCTCAGGTTCACATATACAATTTTAATGAAAATCTGAAATTTTCACAAATAATGATATCAGATGATGATGCAAACCTGATCTCAAGTCCATCAGCAGTCATGAATGAATTGGAGCAACACAATAAAAGTTTTCACTCTGGAAAGCTCTAAGACTGTGGTTTGGCCTGAATCAGTGCCAAGGGTCATCCCAGAATAGATCATTCTAGTATCACAAGCCCAGAGTTCCAATCAGACCAGAAATAGCTTAAACTACTACACCAGTGAGGGTAAAAACTTAGCCTATGACTATTCAGTCCATATTAATGAACCCCAGACTGTAAAAGAGGCCCACAACAGCCCTAAGATATAGTTTTGGAGATCTGCAATGACTAAGGAATATCAGGCCCTGATGGGAAATCAAACTTAGGACTTTGTTAAATTCTATTTCAACCAAAAATCAATTGGATGCAGAGAAGTCTTCAAGACAAAATACAGGGCTGACAATACAGTTAAAAGATATAAAGCAAGACTTGTGGCCAAAAGATGCACTTAAACAAAAGGAGTTGACTTTACCAAGACCTTTGCACCAGTAGCCAAGTTTAATTCTATCATATTTTTATTGGCTATTGCAGCCAAATATTTGCTTTTTATATATTAAGTAGATGTAGAAATTGCATTTTTGAATGGGGAACTTGCTGAGGACAGGTATATGAACCAGCCTTATGGGTTTGCTGACCAAGACAACCTCCATTTGGTCTGCATGCATAAACAATCTCTATACAGACTCAAGCAATCACTTGCAGCCTGGAATTGCAAGATAGATTGTAATTTGAAGTCTTTGAGATTCCAAAGAAGTACTGCTGACTATAGCATGTACTTTAAGCCAGAAGGAGCAAGTTCAGTTTTATTAGCTCTATATGTTGATGGTAATATTACAGCTGCCAATAACCAAGAAACATTATGAGAGACTAAATTCAGCCTGTTCAAAGATTTCATAATGTTCAATCTTAGAGAAGTCATTTAATACTTGGGGATAAAGTTCCCCGGAAATGGAAGTCTCACACTATAACCCAAACAAATTCAAGTATATTCAAGTTATACTAGAGAAGAACCAAATGTAAGGCTGTAAACTGGCAGCTACCCCAATGAAGACAAACCTTAGCTTGGTCAAAACTCAACCAAATCTAGAGATCTTGGTGCCATCTAAAAGACTGCACTCTCCTTATCAGTATAAGATTGGCAGTCTGATGTATATAATGATAGGAACATATCCAGATATTACATATCCAGTAGGAGTTGTCAGCCAGCACAATTGGTGCAATAGATTTGAGCATATTTAAGCAGTTGAGCAGATTTTTAGATACCTAAAGGGAACTGCTGATATATGTGTAAGGTATACCCATCAAAGATCAGAATCAGATCTTGTAGGATACTCTGATGCTGATTGGGGACAAGATTTAGAAGACAAAAGATCCACCACAAGATACATATTTCTTAACTGTGAAGGAGCATTTTCATAGTATTCAAGAAAGCAGCCAACTGTGGCACTTTCTACCACATAGGCAAAGTATATTGCCACCTGTGAAGCTACACAAGAAGCAATGTGGCTAAGAAAGTATTTTACAGACTGAGGCCTATGTCTAAAATGCCTATTGAAGTTTTAAGGTAATCAAGGATGTATTCAAAGAAATGGAAATCCAATGCTTCACACTAGAATTAAGCACACAGATATTAGACATCATTTCATATGTGAGGCTATAGACAATAACTTGTTTAACTTAGTATAATGTCCTACAGATAAGATGATTGTATATATATTCACCATACCATTAGTTCAAGACAAACTTGAATAGGTTAGGTCAAAATTAGGACTAGTCAGTGTGAACATTTAGCTGTGTGGGAGTGTTGTAAAAGTTTGTAGTTCCACCTAAATACTCACCTATGTTAGTCACTTAGATCAATACCTACAAATCTTGGAGAACACTGACCAAATTCTTTGCCATGATATATTTAGAATACTTTCACTAAAATATCAGGTACCTAGAGCATGAAAATTCTCAAATTTGTCCTGACCACTCCAGACTTTGTACACATGCTGTTAGGACCTTTCTAAGCACATTTTGCATATTTGCTATGCCAAGATCATGTAAAAGTATAAATACTACCTTACATCCAATAAATCATTAAGTGAACATCACATAATCTACTTGTTCCCCCAATCACTTCAATAGCTTCATGACACTTATGCCAATAAGGTTGTCATGGATGATTGAGCCAAGTTGTAATGTTGGTATCACATGTGCATTTGGATACCACCATTACAGAGGGTAAGATCTGAAATTTGGGTATGTTTCTTCATTGTAAATAGAAATAATTGCATACCACACTATAAACTATACTGATACTTACTATTTTGGTACCATCATTCTGATTGGACAATATGTTGGTGATTAATTGTTCCTAAAGTAGCATGAAGCTGTGAGCCCCTAATTGGCTCATTGGCCACTACACAAGTAGCATGATTTGCCATAAAATATCTGAGTTTGCCTATTGTTGATGTAATTTCCTGATCTTAGGGATTGAACAAGTTGTATACTAACCTGCAACTGATTGGGTAGCAATGAGACAGACTATGTTGAAATATTGGACTATGTGATATCATTCTGCAGCTAAAGATTTACTTAACAATTCTGGACTAGTCTTGGTCACTGAGGCACTAACTTACAGCTTGAACTTTGCCACTTTCTTCAGATCTATGATCTTATCATTATTTCCCTATAGTCAGGATCAAATTAGTACTAATACTAACTATTATGTACTAACCCTGAAGCTGTTACAGAACAGTCCTGAATATTGAGAAACCCTCCTTACTTGATGTTACAGCTGTATTACTTCTACAAAGGTATATATACTGAGCTTCTTTACTAATAAACAACAGTTCAACTATTATCACTATTTCTTGATAAGTTCCTTATATCCAAATCACTTCTTAAATTGCAACAGGTTATGAGCCCCAATTGCCTTAATCTATTCTAAAGATGACTTTTACCAGCAAACAAAACAACACAAACATCTTCCCTGTAAAAGAGAGGTTTGATGGAACAAACTACAGGCTTTGGAGAATCAAGATGCTGACCAACCTTGAGGAAAGGAAGATTTGGAATATAGTAACAGGAAAAGAAATTGAGCCCAATGGAGCAGCAGCAGAATTAGGAAGTCTCAAGAGAAGGAGAGAAAGGCCTTCAATGCCATATGCATCAGTGTGCAAGACTCCTTCATTGGACAGATTCATGCCTCAAATACTGCCAAAGCAGCAAGGGAATCCTTAGAGAAGATCTTTAGAGCAAAGTCAGTATCAAGCAAGCTTTATTTAAAACAAAAGTTCTTCAACATGAGGAAGAAGCCAGATGATGACATGCTACAACTCATTACCAGAATGGAGACACTTGCAGAAGAACTATACAGTATTAATGCAGGTGTAGATGATGGAGAGATGATACTCTGTCTGCTTTGCAGCCTACCAGACAAGTATGAGCCACTCATACTTTCTTTTGAAAGCAGAGAAGTCAATTTGACTTTAGACTCTGTCAAAGGAAGACTTTGTCATGAAGAACTCAGATGTAATGATCAAGCAGAGAAAACTGAAGATAATGCTTTATTCAGTTCAGAAAGGCACTCAGAAAAGAAGGGAAAGCAACAAACTAAAGAAACCTGGTTGTTGCAACTATTGCAAAAAGCCAGGACACTGGGCAAGAGAATGCAAGAAGAAACAAGCAGACAAAAAATAGAAACTAGAGCAGGCAAACCATATAACTACTGATGAGCAGTTATTTGCAACTGTTCAACAGAGTGCAAGTAACCAAAGTAATGAATTGTATATTGACTCTGGAGCCTCACAGCATATTGGTGGTATAAAGGAGTGGTTCAGCAACCTAAAGACTATTCCCATAAGAACGGTTTATCTGGGAGATAACTCTGCTCTGGAAGCTACTGCAGGTGGGTCTATACAACTAAATGTGAGAAATAGCTCAGGGGCAACAACAGCAAGACTCACTGATGTACTCTGTGTACCTGGAATAGCTAAAAAATTACTTTCAGTCAGTAAAGCAACTGCTCAGGGACTGAAATTTGCTTTCACTAAGATGAGCTGCTCAATATTAAGTGAGAATGGACATAAATTAGTTTTGGGAGTCAGAGATCACAATATATACAAGTTACAATGCAAGATCATTGTTCCTGAGTATGTCAGCATTGCTGAAACTGATGAAACCAACTGGGAGATGTGGCATAGGAGGCTAGGATACATTTGGGAACAGAAAATGAGCCAATTGGTGAAAAATCCGCTTTTCTTGGACCTAAAATACCCAATTCTGATCAAATTGAATGATTGTAGGGGATGTTCATCTGCAAATAAGCTAGGCAATGTTTCAAGAGCTCAGAAGGAATTAATACCACCAAATATTAGCTATTGTACACTTAGACATATGTGGCCCCATGAGAACACTGTCCTTTGGAGCCAAGTGATACTTTATAACATTTAGTGATGACAAAACAAGATATACATGGGTGTACTTCCTCAAAGCAAAGGATAAAGCTTTACAGATGTTTAAGCACTTCAAGAACATGGCAGAAACACAAACTGGGTGTAAATTGAAGGTACTACAAAGTGACAATGGAGGAGAAAACTGTTCAAAGGGGTTTGCAAAATACTGCCTAACCCTAAGCCATCAGGATCCTGCAGTTAGTCTGTTATAGTGCCAGCAGCTTAGAATTAATTACCATCTACACAATCTTATGGCAGGATCACAACAGCATATGGCTAGTTTTATATCTAAATAAAGTAACAAACATCACAGTGTATGTACAGTGTTTTGCCAAGGGTGGCATGGCCTGGTCACAGTCTTAGGGTGCTCTGCAACTATTTGAGTGGGTCTTACCCATCAGTACAGTCAATGGCCTTATACAACAAGAAGCTATAAGGTGGTTTGATGGCCTCATTGCAAGCCTCAGATGCTATTATTTTGACAGTATGGCAGCCTACAGCTAATCCTGTATAATGCAACCATGTAATCTACCAAATGGTATTTCTTTTTCTACCTCCCCTTGCGCAATTCATATATTACACTACAGAATGACCCCTCTTCATTTGCTTACCCACTACTACCTTGAGTATTCAGCATATAGTTCAATTCAGAAAAATATAGCCTCCTGCTTACTAACCTCTGCAAACGCACACACCTGCTGCAATTGATATACCATTATTACCTCAACTTTACAGCGTTTTAGTGTGATACTTGCAAAGTTGCCATATACCTTGTATTACTGGAAATGTTTACATCTTTCAAACATATGCTTAGTTGCCACTGCTTATACAATGAACACCTTCTGAGTATCTGCAAATAACCTTTTGGTATTTAGCCAGTACATTCCTTCTCCCTGCTATGTTCTGGTCCCACTTGTAGGTGTGCTCTCGCTCTTGTTTGCGTGAAATCCATATTGAATGGTATAGAAACTACCTTGCGACCAAGAATAGCCTGGTATACTTTGAAAGAGCTTTTTTAATAAAAACTGGTTGCTTTTTACCCTCAACCCAACTTTGCATTACTTAACTGGTTGCCCATGCATTGCAGCTGTTTAGCTCTTTAATGCCACAGGCATAAGTGTCTCCATGTGCACATTTGTCCTCAGTATTTTCCAACTCTTCCTGGCTGTCCTCCATGTGCCAGCTCATCACATCCACTACAGACTTGGAGGTAATATTCCTGATGAGATAGGGATATGGTAGTTACTGCATCTAGACTCATCTTCCTATCTCCCCACATATCTGCTCCATAGCAAACTACCAAAAGGTGAAGCAAGGTACAATATTCCCCCAAACAAAGCAAGATGGCATTAAGAATGGATACAGTAGTGGCAGAGATCTACACATTCAGCTTTAAACCTATTTTATAGTGCTCAAGCAGCATCACAAATGCCTTTCATAAAAGCTGCAGATGCATTAAGTTGATGTTGTTGCTTTTTTTGTGGGTAACTATTCCTACAATGTTGGCATACAACTTCAAGTGCTTCCAATGTACTCCTGTCAGAAATGGCTTCAGAAGGCCACTTGAATAAATATATATCCCACTCATCCAGTCCTTGCATTTGTATTGTTTCATATGCATATCAATATTGATAGGAGCCCATTAGCAGTGCTTTAGGTAGCAGAAAGTCAGTAAAATCTTGCCAATTCTTTAACATTTCTCTGGTATCTTGAAGGGTTCATTTAGCTTGAGATGACCCATGTGCAACCTGACTGTTAGTATAACAATATTGTCAAAAAGCAAATGCATTGCTACTAGTAGAAAGCTTTTGCTCCAACAGATCCTCACTATCTTGAGTATCACTGGGTTCCAATTAATTCCATATTCAGGCCAATGGTCTATAGCTTACCAACTTTACTGCAAGTGCATGCAGGCTTCTGTATGTTCTCTCTGTGGGAAGCTGATGATTTTAGTATAGGTGTTTGGATAATAGTAATAAGTTTGAGTTACAGAGTAAATCCCCTTGACCTCACATACTTGACAGCAATACTGGCCAGGGTATCATCAATGCAGATAATAACTTGTGCTGAGATATGATAACCTTTTGGTAGTATCCTGCTGAAAAGCATATAAAATTCAATATGCAATGTATACAGGTAGCTATCCAGGTTAGATGGTGCTTAAGGCCCAGATACCAGTAAGATCACCATCCAATTTCTATTATGATATTGCAAGATATGTGACAGATTCAGGTTGATGAGAATCAGTGGCTAGCAGAAACTACTGGCAGAGTACTTGTTTGATGAAAATTCATCAACTCCTAAGACAAATGCATGGTCATATATACCTTCAAAGTGGCCCTTGCTTCTTGGTTGTTGGTAATATTTTCCCTCAAATATAATAGAAATATTTGAGCTTGACTGATACTGCATGCAGTACTTCTAGGTTCACAATATTTGTTGGTCAGCACAAGCTTCTTTAGAGAGGGTATTACTGGGATATCTCTAGAGTGTCAGTGATGATTTCATTCAATGGTGGAGGATTCCTGACAAGTTAAGCACCTTACAATAGTAGCATTTTTGATAAGAATGCTATGCAACTATTAGCACATGCTAGTAATAGGATGGGATCTGGGTCATAAGCTGCCAGCTGCAGCCTGGTTTTCCTTTTGTACCATGAACATGGTGGGTTGCATCCTGGAATGATTTTGGCACAAAGTAGCAGAAGGTCTTCAATACCCCATTACTTATATCCATGGAAACACTTCACTTCTGTGGCAACATTGTCACATCATTAACCAGTAGATAGACTACTGGGCTCACTTGGCACCATAGAACATACTTGATATTCTTTGTATGGGTATAATCTCATTGCATATTGGGAACTGGTCAGGCTCATTCATTGTACTGTCATAAGGGGAGATAGGCTCACAATCTGTCTGTGAGCTCTTATCTTCAGGGCTATCACTCTGTGGGCCATGTTCAGAAGGTTGGGGTAAGCCTAACAGACTCCCCAGACTCATGTTGCGGAAGGTGACATATATGGCTAGGTGCTATGACCAAAGTAACAAGTAGCTGGTAAGATATTGCTTGTACAGTTGTGCCTGGTGAATGCTCAAATCTGATATGTGTGGCAGTACACTGGCTGTGATCCTTGTAATACCTCCTATGCTGTCTGAGTGCTTTAGAGCTGAAAGGCTTGTAGCAATAGCATTACAGTCTATTTTCTCTTCTTTTGCAGCATTGCATCAAAGTTGTCTTCCCCACAGGGCAAGCAGTTTAAAACAAAGTATTATAACTCTATTATAACACTTTCTGTCATTAGACTTGCTCTGTAGGATAGTGCCATATAGTGCCAGCATGCTTACATTGCTAGATCAATTTGGCACCCTACAGCACTATCTAGCACTCTGATTTCCACCATGATGCTGGTGGTAGGATACAGTTACTAGTATTTTACTCATTTGTACTTATGTTGCTCAGAGCAGTGCTTTTCTTGCTTTATTTACTCTTAGTAATGCTCCAGACACATTTCTCTCAGTGGATGTCTTCATGTGTAAATGCACTGTGCATTGGCAAGCATCATGACTATTTATCTGCACTGCAGTTTTCTTCTATATATGACTTTCCTTGGTATTTACCTGCTAGTGTGCTGAATCTCTCTAGATTTACAAATATAGGCACTACTTGCACTATGAAGTGACTATATGTCTTATTATAGAGCTTCTACTTCCTTCTAAGCACACCATCTGTTGGCTTTCTATGAACTGCAATATCCTAGTTTCTGACAGTCTTCTCCTATATGGTCCAAGTCTGCTATACATTTCTCACTGCTACTGAATTTGTTACAAGTCTTGGTATAAGAGTTGGAGAGGAATAGGGAGTTTAGCTAGTATTGTATTCACTAAAACTTGAACTGATCTTTATTGAGATTCCAGCAGTGCCTTATATGCATTTTGCCAGATCAATTGCTGACTAATTGTATTTCCTAATGTAGGCTGTGGCTGATGACTCATTTGATTGCATCATCATCACCCAATAAAATCCTACTTAGTATATCTACTTCTGTCTGATAAGGATCTGCTGATTCATTTGCTGACTAATGCCACTGATTTGATAGATAATTACAATATACTGGTAAGCTACACTTATACCTAATTGATTTGACTAAAAACTGATCTAACTTAAACATTTAAGCGGCAGATCATAACATTCTCCCCTACCAAAGTTGAGAGGGTTCTCCTGAATCTCTTTTTTTGTGATATCAATATCTTGATGGTTCAGTATTATCAGCAAGTCTTGCAAGCTTGAGTTTGTCCCTATGCACTAAGTCTTCCCAAATATTGCCTTGTTTGTCCACTAGTTGGTAAGTTGCAAATGGACATTCTCTGATGATCTTGAATGGTCCTGTTCATTGTGGCTCAAACTTCTTCCAAGTGTTGTTTCTTAGCAATAGAGAGTTCCCAACTGTCAATGCTTCTGGTGCTATAGTCTTATCAAATCTCTGCTTCATCTTTTCTGCACTTTGAGATACTTTGGTCTGTGCCTCTGGACATCTATGTTCCAGTTGCTGGTGTCTACTTGGCTGACTGAGTTCATCTTCTAAGGTGTCTGTGAGCTTTGGTTGTGTGAGATCTCCTGGAATCCTAAGTTCACTTCCATACACTAAGTAAAATGGCAATTGCTGGGTGGTATTGTGTACTCTAACTCTGCATGCAAAGAGTGCTTGGTCTATATACTCATCCATCTACTGTCAACTCCATTTGCATATTTTGGTCAGCATTTTTCCAAATAATTCATTAAACCGTTCAGTGACTCCATTTGTTTTGGGGTGATAAGCCAAGGTTTTCAAGTGTTTGATCTGCTGCATTTCCAGGTAAGCTTCCAATGTCTTTGCCATAAAGTTTGCACCTCTAACAGATAGAATCTCTACAGGGCATCCAATTTCATAAGGATCTCATGGTAGATGAAACTTTCAACTTCTTGTTCACTGGCTATAGGTACAGCTTTAACAACTGGCCATTTGGTGGCATGGTCCATTGTTACTAGGATCCAACAGTTGCATTTCCTGGTAGTTGGCAGTCTTCCAATAAAGTCAATTCCCCATCTTTCAAATGGCCTTACAGACTCCAAGAGAAAGAGTTTGGCAATTCTCTGCAATTGGCCTTGGTTGATTTGGCAATTTGGGCATGTATTCACTAGCTTCTCAGTTTCTTGTTTCATTCAGGGCCACCATGCTCTGGCTTTCACAAGACTATAGGTTCCTTCAATTCTAAGATGACCATGTCCATTGTGTATCTTATGTATTGAAATGCAGGCAAGAAACATAAGGGCAATAGACAATAGGCAATAGAGCTTCCATCATCAATTTGGTAGAGTGTTTCATCCTGTACTACAAACTTGCTGGCTTCATCACATATTATCTTTTTGATATCTTCATCCACCTCATTAGGAATGGCTTGGTCCTCCAAGTACCTTGGTAATAGGCTAGGCCAATCTGATTCATGCACCAAGTTGAGTTGTGCAACTTGATCTAATCTTGATAAGGCATCAGCAACCGTGTTGTTTTTTCCAGGGCAGTAGACAATCTCCAAGTCAAATTGCTGAATGTATTCACTCCATCTTGTCATTCTTCTAGAGAGTACCTTCTGAGTAAATATATGCTTGAGGGAGGCATGATCAGTCTTCACAGTGCATTTGACTCATTCAATATAGCATCTCCATGTCTTCAAACAGTGTATTATAGCAAGCATCTCCTTCTCATGGACTGGATAGTTTTTCTCTGCTGAGTTCAGTTTCTTAGATTCAAAGGCAACAGGGTAGTCCTTTCCCTTGTGTTCTTGGCTCAGCACTCCACCAATTGCATAATCTGAAGCATCTGTGCACAGAGTGAACTCTTTTCTGAAGTCTGCTATTCTTAAGCTTGGCAGCTTAGCAAGTTCATTCTTGAGCATCTGGAAGGCAGTCTCACAAGCTATGTCCCACTTGTAGGTATTGTCTTTCTTGTAGATATCAGTTAAGGGGCTGCAATACTTGCAAATGACTTAACAAATCTCCAATAATAGGAAACCATTCCAAGGAATGATCTGAGCTCTTGTTTGCTATGGGCATGCTTCAGATTCTTGATTACTTCCACCTTCTTAGGATCTAAGATTACTCCTGTGCTAGTCACTATGTGTCCCAGATATTCAATGCGTTCCTTAAAGAATTCACACTTGGGTAGCTTGCCATAAAGCTTGCTCTCTCTTAGCTTCTTCAAGACCTTTTCAATGTGCACCACATAATCCTCATCTGTCTTGCTGTATATCAGTACATCATCTAGGTAGATTATAACAAACTTGTCTAAGTACTCCTGGAAGGCAGTCGGCATCAGGGTCATGAAAGTTGCAGGGGCATTGGTGAGGCCAAAACTCATGACTAAGTACTTGTAATGTCCATATCTGGTCCTGAATGCTGTCTTAGGGATGTCTTCTGACTTCACCCTAATCTTGTTGTATCCTGACATGAAGCCAATCTTGCTGAAAATAGTGGCTCCATTGAGTTGGTCCAAGAGCTCATCAATCCAAGGTATGGGGTACTTATTCTTCACAGTAACTGAGTTGAGGGCTCTGTAGTCAATGCACATCCTAAGTGCTCCATCCTTCTTCTTCACAAAAAGTACTGGTGCTCCCCAAGGTGATTTGCTGGGTCTGATATATCCTTGCTCCAATAACTGATCTATTTGTCTCTTCATCTCTTCCAACTCCAATGGACTCATTCTGTAAGGTGTCTTACTCACTGGAGGGCTATCTCCTGTTTCAATGGCATGATCCACATCTCTGACTGGTGGTAGGCTTACAAGCTCTTCTGAAAATACGTCTGAATACTCCTTCAAAAGAGTCTGGACCTTCTGGTGTACTGGAGTCAAGGAATCCACCTATAATACTGCCATGAAGAACATCTGAGTGCCTTTTCTTAGTGCTCTACAGAACTGTGTTGTGCTAAGCTCACTTGTCTCACACATACTGGAATTGTCCAAGCTGAAATCCAGTCTGGCAGGTAATAGCTCATAGGTCTTGTTGTCCTTCTGGATCTGAGTAGCATGGGTTCTCCAGTTGATTGATGGATTACAACAAAATAGCCAGGTTTTCCCAAGTACAAGGTCAAACTTGCAGTTCCCAAATATATAGGCCTGTAGATCTTCTTCATAGCCATTGATCTTCACCCTTACTGGCTGAGTAATACAGTTGATTATGTGAGAGTTCCCATCAGCTGTGGAGACTGAAGTTGACTTGGTAGGTTCCAAGTTGATTCCATCTTTCAGAGCAAATTGCTCTGACATGTACTCATGCAATGCTCCTGAGTCAATCATGATCTTGGCAGGTACTCCATTGATTTCTCCATTCAAGTATAATAGCTTTCCTGAATTTGAGGTCATCTGGGATAGGTATTCTTCTGTCATGTGGAAGGTGAGTTCTGAGTCTTCTTCAAGTTCATCCTCCATGTTACTATGCCCCCTGGCCTCAATACGGTCAAAGGTTCTTGATGGCTGGTGTCCATTTCTTCTCAGAGGGCAGTACTTTGCAATATGTCCTTGCTGGTGGCAATTGAAGCAAAGACCTTTCTTCTTACATTCTTCTGAGGTAGGATTCTTCTGCAGAGCATTTATTTCCATTGGCACTGCTTCTGATTGTCTCATTTTATAGTGATTGTAGCCTCTCTGATTAGTCATTGTGGGCTTCCCAACTCCAAACATAGCTGAGTCATAGTCAATGGCAATCTTGATGGCTTCTTTCATAGTCTGAGGTCTTTGATAATTCACTTCCTTACAAGTTCTGTCTTTCAACCCATCAATAAAGTATTCAACTTGATCCAGAGGGTCCATTCTTTAGATTTGCCCAAGTAGACATCTATATTCATAGATGTACTCTTGGACCATTCCTTTTTGTCTGAGTGTCTTCAACTTTCTTCTTAGTAGTGTCTGTTGGTGTGGAGGCGCAAAGGCATCCTGAATTTCTAACACAAACTCATCCCAGGTAGAGATTGTAGAGCATCCCATCATGGTGGCTGACCTGATCCTGTTGTGGTACCACTGCAAAGCTGCGTCTGCCAGGTAAGAGGCTGCATAATGTACCTTGCTTTCTGGAGCAATTCCTTTAGCCCTAAAAGCTTCTTCAATCTGAAAGAGCCAAGTTCCCAGGCTTTCATTGACTCTGCCATGGTACTGGTTGACCATCACACTAAAGTTGCTCTTGACAGGGCTTTGCTGGCTCTGAGCCATGGTAGTCATCCCTTGTTGCTGTTGGCTGAGGATCTGGAGTAACTGTTGCTGTTGGGCCAGGATTTGCTGTATGGCATTCTTCCATCCTTGATTGTCCAACATCTTGAGGGTGGTTTCTTCTTTCTTCAGGAGGGAGGTTTCTGGTTATTGCTGCTACCAATGTTACAAGTCTTGGTATAAGAGTTGTATAGGAATAGGGAGTTTAGCTAGTATTGTATTCACTAAAACTTGAACTGATCTTTATTGAGGTTCCAGCAGCTCCTTATATATATTTTGCCAGATCAATTGCTGACTAATTGTATTTCCTAATGTAGGTTGTGGCTGATGACTCATTTGATTGCATCATCATCACCCAATAAGATCCTACTTAATATATCTATTTCAGTCTGATAAGGATCTGCTGATCCATTTGCTGACTAATGCTACTGATATGATAGATAATACTGATATACTGATAACCTAAACATATACTAATTGATTTGGCTAAAAACTGATCTAACTTAAACATTCAAGCGGCAGATCATAGCAAATTATTGATGATTCTCTACCCAGAGTGCTTTGTTATGCCTACTTCCAGCAAATGGCCCACTAAACTTAAGGATGTTACCCTCAATATTGAACAGTGCCTGAAATGTCACACAATGTGCCTTGTGTTGGCCAGAATACGAGGACTTCTGCTTAGACTTTGAAAAGTTTTTGCCTCAAATGACTCATGTAGTACATGATATATAAGAAGAGCTAAGTGGCTTCTAAGAACAATAAACACAGGACTCATCAAGTCAACAGTTCCAAAGTATCAGACAGAGGGTAAGTGAATACCTTGAGGAATAGGAAGGTGAGCTTCAAGAGGAAGAATACAGGCTGCAAGCAACTGAGTCTAGATTGCACCAATGTGCCTTGCTGGATTCCAAACATTCCCCTGTAATGTCAGTGCACTGGTGCACATCAGTCCAATCTACGCTGGCACCCTTAATACAAGTGCCCTGAATTAATTTGACATACACTCATCACAATGGGGCAGAACACTGACTACTAGTATACAAGTAGCCAAGATGATAGTTAGCAAGGAAGTAGTTCAGGTGTGCAAAGTGAATCACTGCCAAATGCTTTGGTAGTAATCCTTGTGAGAAAAAGACATAGAAGGTGATGCAGTTGAACTGAACTGTTACTATTTATCATGATTCAATAATGCTTTTTTGCAATCTAAAATGAGCCATTGCAAATCAGTGATCACTGAAATTTTGTGATAGGTCATAGCAGGGTTAGCTCATATATGAGACAGAGCCCATACAATAAGCACTCTGCATAGGTATACATCATCTGTAAGCATAGTATAGCAACTTGAACTGATTTGCACATACACATTAGGTTGCGTGCTGGCTATGACACCTTGTCCAATCACAAAGATCAGGGATTTACTTGTTCAACAGGTAAAATTGGATATTTGATGGCAAATCAGGTAGCTTGTGCACTGGTCAGTGGGCCAATTGGGGGTTAACAGCCTGAGGATAATCTAAGATCAATCAACCAGAGACTTACTGTTCAATTAGAGCAACAATACAAAAATTGCAGGTATTAATGTAGCTTATGGTGTGATATGTGTTTATTTTCATTTACATTGAAGATATATATTGAAATACCAGATTTTACCTACCGCATAAACAATATCCAATTGAGCATGTGATGCAACTATTACAAGTTGGTAAGATCATTGGTGCTTGCCTCATCATGTCTGATGGGTCATAGTCTACAAGATTATCTTGGATAGTGCACAATTGTCTAATAGCAATCCTGCCTACTGGTAGCTACAATATCACACCCCATTGTTCATTGCAATTGCAGATTGCACTGTATGCCCTGGCATGGTACAATGGAGTAAGTCAAATAGGGGCAGAGCAAATAATGTTCTGGGTGAGAAGTCAGTATCTTTGGTGCAAAGAAGGAACTGAAATAGATCAATATCACAGGCAAGAATTGCATCATTTCCCAATGCAACCAAAGAGGAACCCTGTACAGTCTTTGAAGCACAAAAGCAGTGTCCAAAAACATAGCCCACAGAAAAACCAATTACAGCATGGACTGAAGTACTTTGTGGTATATACCCAAGCCAAGAAATCAAAGACATTGCACACCAATGAAGCTGTGAAATTCAATAAGGAAGAGTTGTCCAATATCCAAGTAGCCTTTAGAAGTTAAGCATGGCATTACTGTTAAAATATTGAACTATTTGATATCATTCTGTATTCAAAAACCTACTTAGCAATTCTGGAATAGCCTTGGTCACTGTGGAACTAGCTTACAACCCTTACCTTGCTAGTCTCTTCAGAACTCTTACTTGGTTATTATTCTGCTATAGTCAAGATCAAGTCAATGCTTTTTACCAAGTATTATGTGCCATCCCAAAACTGTTACAGAATGCTCCTGAGTGTTGGAAAGCCCTCTTTACTTAGTGTTACAGCTGTATTACTTCTACAAAGGTATAATACTCACCCTCTTTGTGAATAAACAGCAGTTCAACTAGTATTAATTTTTTTTGATAAGTTCAGTATATCAAAATCACTTCTTAAACTGTAACAGGTCATGAGCCCCAATTACCTTGATCTCTTCTCAATATAACTTCCACCAGCAAACAGAGCAATACAAACATCTTCCCTGTAAAGGAGAAGCCAGTTTCTTCAGATCTATGACCTAGGATTAATCTCCACTAGTCATGATCAAATTAACATTTTTATCCAAGCATAATGTACTACTGCTGAAACTATTACAGAATGCTCCTGAATGTTCAGAAACCTAAATTACTCTATGTTACAGCTGTATTACTTATACAAATGTATATATAATGACCCTCCTTGTGAATAAACAACACGTCACCTATTATCATTATTTCTGATAAGTTCAATATATCCAAATCACTTCTTAAATTGCAACAGTTACCTCAAGATCAGCATACCATAAGGCTGTCAGGAACTCAAGGCCAAGCAAAATGTACCTGACTTGTTCCATGAGCAGTGTCCAGAATTCAAGATAACAAACAGACTTTGTGCCAGCACTGGTATGCTGAGAAAGTGTGTCAGGAATAGCAGACTCTTTCTGTTGCAATTTAAGAAGTAATTTGGATATAAGGAACTTATCAAGAAATAGTGATAAAAGTTGAACTGTTGTTTATTCATAAAGAAAGCTCAGTATTTATACCTTTGTAGAAGTAATACAGCTGTAACACTAAGTAGGGAGGGTTTCTCAATATTCAGGAGCATTCTGTAACAATTTCAGGGTTAGTTCATAATGTTTGGTAATAGTGCAAATTTGATTGTGACTATAGGGGAATAATCATAAGATCATATATTGGGAGAAAGTGGCAAAGTTAAGGTAGTAAATGAGTCCTACAGTGACTAAGACTAGTCTAGAATTGTTAAGTAAATTTTTAGCTGTTGAACAATATCAAATAGTCCAATATTTCAACACTCCCCCTCAACTAAATAATTTCTTAATCCCAATTTCTCTCTAAGGATCTCAAACTTTGGCCTAGCTAGTGGTTTTGTCAATATATCTGCCACCATTTTGTCAATTGGGCAGTAAACTAACTACACCAAGTTATTTTCTACAGCTTCCCTCACAAAGTGATGCTGTATATCAATGTGCTTAGTTCTGGCATATTAGTAGGATTTCTAGCAAATGAAATACAACTTTGTTTATCCTTGTACATACATGTTAGCTCATCTGAATTAATACTTAAGTCTTTGAATTATATTTGTAGCCATATAGCCTCCTTAGTTGCTTGACATGCAGCCATATATTTGGCTTCAATTGTAGATAGGGCAACAGCTGGTTGTTTCTTGCAATTCCAAGTAATAGCTGCACCAGCATAAAGAAATACATAGCCTGTGGTAGAGCATCTGTCAATCAGATCCCTACCTCAATCAAAATCACTATATCCATCAAATACCTGCCTATTAGCTGCTCCAGAGTATTCCAGTACCATATTTATGGTACCTTGTAGATATCTGAAAATCCACTTAACTGCTGCAATTTGATCTGAACCATAATTTGGCATGAATTGACTGACTATTCCAACTGCCACTGCAATATCTGGACATGTAGACACCATCAAGTACATTAGGCTACCAATTATTGATTGATAGGGAAAGTTTTGGTCCATATTTGAGCCATTTTCATCTATAACTGGCTGAGATTTGCTTCATTTCAGGTTATTGTCCATAAAGGTTGCTGCAGGTTTGCAATTTTCCATTTTGAAGCGTCTAAGAATATCTCTGATGTACTTAGACTGATTCAGCACAATTTTCTGCATAGGTATGTCAAACTTGACCTCAATTCCAAGAAAGTAGCTCAATTTTCCAAGATCTTTCATCTCAAACTTGCTGAAGAGATCTGATTTTGTCTGTTTAAGTGCCTCTTAGTCACTTGTAGCTATAAGTAGGTTGTCCACATAAAGAACTAGGAGGATCACGCCCTTTTTGAGCTGTTTCACATATATAATGTGATCTGCAGTGCTACGAGAGAACCCAATTTCCTCTAGATATGTGTCAATCTTGTTATACCATGCTCTGGGTGCCTGCTTAAGCCCATACAGCAATTTTCTAAGTTTGCACACCTTATGGGGGCCTTATGGATTGGTAAAACCTTCTGGTTGCTCCATATATATAGTCTCTTGCAAATTCCCATTTAGAATGGCTGTTTTGACGTCTATTTGGTGTAGATCTAGACTGTGTACAGCTGCCAGGGCTAGAACTGTCCTAATAGAGTTAAACTTGGCAACCGGAGCAAATGTTTCCTTAAAGTCTAGTCCCTGGATCTGGGAATAGCCGTTAGCTAACAATCTAGCCTTGTACTTATCAACGGCACCATTAGAGGTTATCTTGATCTTGTAGACTTATCTACACCCTATTGGCTTACTCCCATTTGGTAAATCTATCAGTTCCCACATTTTTGCCTTGATCAGTGATTAGTACTCATCCTGCATGGCTTGTTGTCACTAAGTAGCATCTAGACTTTGCATTACCTGTTGCAGATTCTGAGGCTTGGCACATAAGGCAAGATAAGCTTCTTCATCACCATTGGATGTCTGCCACCAGGATCCAGGGGCATTGCTTATTCTAATAGATCTGCTAACTGGGATAATCTGTTCTGATCTGCAACTGGTAGAAATGTCTTCCGTATCCAGCTGGATTTGGTGCGTATCTTCTTCATTAGTGTAGATTGCATCATCTGGCAGCTGGTCAAATGATTTCTGTGGCTTTCTGATCTGAGTTCTCCTCAAATACAATGTTGCTTCTCCTGATCAGCTTCTGAATATTGCCATCATACACGCTATACCCTTTGGTATCTTCACAATACCCAAGAAAGATCCCTTTTCTACTCTTTGATTCCAACAGAGAGTGTTTTTTGTCAGGGATGTGATAAAAAACATCACTGCCAAAGATCCTGAGGTGCTGGAGATCTGGTTTTTTTGCCTGTATATGCTTCAAATAGTGCAGAATCACGTAGTGCTGTTGTTGAGCATCTGTTTGTGATGTATACAGCGGTAGCAACAGATTCAGCCCAAAGACTTGTAGTCCATTCCCTTATGGTGTAGCATATATCTTCCCATCTCTACTATTGTTCTATTTGCACATTCTGCTACTCTATTTTGCTGTGGATTATGAGGAACAGTGGTTTGTTGAAGCATACCAGTAGATGTGCAGTATTTTGCAAGCTCTTTTGAGCAGTATTCCCCTCCATTATCACTTTGTAGCACCTTCAATTTACACCCAGTTTGTGTTTCTGTCATGTTCTTGAAGTGCTTAAACATCTCTAAAGCTTTATCCTTTGTTTTGAGGAAGTACACTCATGTATATCTTGTCTTGTCATCAATAAACGTCATAAAGTATTTCTTGGCTCCAGAGGACAGTGTTCTCATAGGACCACATATATCTGAGTTTACAATAGCCAGTATTTTGGTAGTATTGATGCCTCCTGAGCTCTTGAAATGCTGCCTAGCTTGTTTGCCATATGAACCTTCCTTACAGACATTCAATATGATTGGAATTATGTAATTTAGGCCCAAAACTAGTTGATTTTTCACCAATTGCCTCATTTTTAGTTCCCCTATGTGTCCTAACCTGCTATGCCACGTCTCCCAGCTGGTTTCATCAGTTTTAGCAATGCTGACATGCTCAGGTACAATGATCTTGCATTGTAACTTGAATATATTGTGATCTCTGATTCTAAAAGCTAATTTTTGTCCATTTTCACTCAATATTGAGCAGCTCAGCTTAGTAAAAGCAAATTTCAGTCCCTGAGTAGTTGCTTTACTGACTGAGAGTAAGTTCTTAGCTATTCCAGGTACATAAAGTACGTCAGTCAGTTTTGCTGTTGTTGCCCCTGAGTTATCACTAATATTTGGTTGTATAGACCCACTGGCAGTAGCTTCCACCGCAGAGTTGTCTTCCAGATAAACCTTTCTTACGGGAATAGTCTTTAAGTTGCTGAACCAATCCTTTATACCACAAATATGCTGTGATGCTCCAGAGTCAATATACCATTCTTTACTTTGGTCACTTGCACTCTCTTGTACAGTTACAAATAACTGCTCATCATTAGTTATATGGTTTGCCTGCTCTAGTTTCTGTTTTTTGTCTGCTTGTTTCTTCTTGCATTCTCTTGCCCAGTGTCCTGGCTTTTTACAGTAGTTACAGCAGCCAGGTTTTCTTTGGTTTTGTTGCTTTCCCTTCTTTTCTGTGTGCCTTTCTGAACTGAATAAAGCATTATCTTCAATTTTCTCTGCTTGATCATTAGGTCTGAGTTCTTCATGAAGAAGTCTTCCTTTGACGGAGTCTAAAGTCAAATTGACTTCTCTGCTTTCAAAAGAAAGTATGAGAGGCTCATACTTGTCTGGTAGGCTGCAAAGCAGACAGAGTATCTTTTCTTCATTACCTACACCAGCATTAATACTGTAAAGTTCTTCTGCAAGTGTCTCCATTCTGGTAATGAGTTGTAGCATGTCATGATCTGGCTTCTTCCTCATGTTGAAGAACTTTTGTTTCAAATAAAGCTTGCTTGATACTGACTTTGCTCTAAAGATCTTCTCTAAGGATTCCCATGCTGCTTTGGCAGTATTTGAGGCATGAATCTGTCCAATGAAGGAGTCTTGCACACTGATGCATATGGCATTGAAGGCCTTTCTCTCCTTCTCATGAAACTTCTCCCCATCTTCTGCTGTTCCTTTGGGCTCAACTTCCTTTCCTGTTACTATGTTCCATAGCTTTCTTTCCTCAAGGTGGATCCACATCTTGATTCTCCAAAGTCTGTTGTTCTTCCTATCAAACCTCTCTGTTAAAGGGAAGATGATGGTATTGCTCTGTTTGCTGGTAGAAGTCATCTTTAGAATAGATTAAGGCAATTGGGGCTCATAACCTGTTGCAATTTAAGAAGTGATTTGGATATAAGGAGCTTATCAAGAAATAGTGATAAAAGTTGAACTGTTGTTTATTCATAAAGAAAGCTCAGTATTTATACCTTTGTAGAAGTAATACAGCTGTAACACTAAGTAGGGAGGGTTTCTCAATATTCAGGAGCATTCTGTAACAGTTTCAGGGTTAGTACATAATGTTTGCTGATAGTGCTAATTTGATACTGACTATAGGGGAATAATCATAAGATCATATATTGGGAGAAAGTGGCAAAGTTAAGGTAGTAAATGAGTCCTACAGTGACTAAGACTAGTCTAGAATTGTTAAGTAAACTTTTAGCTGCTGAATTATACCAAATAGTTCAATATTACAACACTTTCAAATACAGTAGAACAGGGGGGCAATAGCTGAAATCCAGTTGCTTCCTTAAAAGCTTGTCATAAGCAAGGCAGAAAGTACCTGAAGAAGCAGCAAAGAGATGTTAGGTAGCTAGAAGTGTGCCTATAAGGTACAAGCGGGAAAAAACAAACGCATTAGTGCAGCATTCATCAAGGAGAAATAAGGTTTGATAAAAGAAGCACTTAGTCATAGTGGCAGTCAAGGGATTGACCATTTTAACAACCTGCTGCTTTCTCAGGAGCTTGAAATTCCAAACATGCAGCAAAGACATGCCAGGCTGGCTGGAGGGTACCAGCATGAAACAGCAGGCAAAAGCAGATGCGCCAGTGCCGCATTTACCAAGGAGGAGGTAAAGTTCAAATAAGAAGCACTCAGTAAAAGCAGCTGTGAGAGACTAGGCAATGATAATGGAAAAGACAAAGAGAAACAAGTCTACCAAAGCTAGAGTCAGGGAGGTGTGGAAATAAGCATTAGCTCTCACTCAACAATGCCATCAGCCCAGAACAGGCTAAATCTCATCATTGCCAGGAGAGTTATTCACCAGACAAAAGCAGTTTTCTCAAGAGCTGTAAGCACAGCTGGTTGAGCTACACTCTAGCAGGTAGATGAGGTTGCAAACAAAAGCAATAAGTCTACCATGCCCCCACTTCCTCCATTTTGGAAAGAGTGGAGATTCCTGCAACAGACAAAGTAGCAATGTCAAGAGCTCAGAGACTATCACAATGCCTACCGTGGAATTTTGGAGTATCAATAGACATACCAAAAGGGTGCAGAGCTTCTTCAAAAGAAGTGTTCAAAAACATATGCTTGAATTTTGCAATGATTGATTGCAAAGACTGGCAACTAGAGTGCTAGAGCTGGCTGTGCCAGTGGTAGACCATGACACATGGGAGCCAGCAAATGAACATTGCCATAAAGCCACAGTGTTCCCACCAAAATCAGGGAAAAAGAGTGCCATGGCAGAAACATTGACAAATGGTAGATTTTAATAGAGTTACTGGTTGAGGGAAGGGCTGGGCCTAAAGCTACAGTTGGATATGAGGACCTGTATAGATCAATATGGTTGGTTATCAAGGTACAAATGAAGCTCCAATGAAGATAAATCAGCTCACATATATGGCAAGTAGAAGAAATGGTTGAATCAGGAGGTAAGAAGTGTGACAAAGAGGCAACAGGCAAGCAATGTACACTAACATAGGAGGCAAATGAGTCTATGCAATTAGAAAGGTTGAGAATTGGCAGAGGGCTAATCATAAGCCACTTATGCATTGTTGCTCAGAGACAATCACAATGCCTATGTTGGAATTTGGGAGCACTAATAGGCATACCGGGTGGTTGCGCACTTCTCCAAGAGTAGTGCCTAAGAGAGTCCACCTGAATATTGCAAGAATCTACTGCAAAGACTAGTAGAAGAGGTGCCAGACATTGCAGTGCTGGCTGAAGACCAGGATGTATGAGAACCAGTGATTGAACAGTGGCATAAAGCCATTGGGTTCCTGCTGGAGTCATGTAAATATAGTATTACAGCAAAAATATTTATTGATGAGTGAATTTTAATGGTGTTACATACTGAGTGTGGGGTGGAGCTTAGTGTTGGTTTGTAGTAATGGGACTTATTTAGGTCATAAAAATTGACAATGAAGTTACAACTGAAGCTATAATGGAAATTAATCTATTTGTAAGCATGAAAAATAAGAGAAGTGGTTGAGTCAAGAAGTAGGGTGTGAAAAGATGCAACAGCCAATCAATGCGCACATATGTAGGAGGTAATACAGTGTTCAGGATCTGAAAGTGAGAGCACAGGCATTAACCCAATCAAAAGCCACCTATGGATTGTTGTGATGAAAAACCTTTTTTAAGTTTTTTGTTAAATCTGGGCTATAATTATTTTCTAACGGTCTTTGCACAGTGTCCTCATGGGATCAATATCTCTTAGTCACAGATCTTAACTTTGTGATGGCCTTTTGGCAGGATTAGCCAAGTTATTTCTTCCAGGGTACCAATCATGAGTATAACTGTGGCAACATCCATCCCTGCAGCTTACCTGTGCAGTAAGGGCCTGATAAAGCAATGTTGGACCTGTTTGAGCTTGTGCCAAAAGATTTAACTATGGCCCTAGAGTCAATTGTGAGCTTTCATACTGATATTAGCGCACCCTTTATGAATCTTGCACAATTATTTAACTCATAGAGTCATCAGAAATAGAAAAGCCGCAGCCAATAGCTGTGGCTTAAAGACCAATTGTGTTTATGAAGATATTTAACAAGACACATGTTGAAATTGAGTATTAGCAGAGCATAATGTTTTTTATCCCAAAGGGCATGTCAAAGCATTGTTGTGCTCAATTTGCTCAGCATGTGCCAGACACACCTGTGCAGGTCTCCAACAATATAATGAACCTTTTGGTATCATTTAATAGCTGGAAGCTAACTTGCAAGTCAGGACTACTCTGGACCACTGAGCAACTTCACCATCACCCTCACTGGTGTCACTTTTTCCTAGATGGATGAGGCTATATTTTCACCATAGTCAAGATCAAGCTAGTGCTATTATCAACCACTAGTAACAGTCCCAAATATGTTAGAGCATGCTCTTCAGTATCCATGACTCCCAGCTTAAAGCTAAAGTTGTTTGATACTTAAAGATGGATGAATGCTCTGCTTCATCATATATAAGCAACAGTTTGACCATTTGTTTCTGCAATTTAAGCACTTCTTAAAACTCATTAGCCTCTGTATTAAGAACTGGGGAGGGCTTGGATGTGCTGTGCCTGAAATGAATAATGCATTGCCTGATACAAATGTAGAGCTTAGTAGCCTTCAACAGCAATACTTCCTGGATTCATCCAAACATCAGTGTCCAACTAATGAACCAAGGGTATGTGGGTGTCCCAAAGAGCTGGATAATGAGCTCCAAGAGAGAGTGGCACACTGCAGTCAGCTGCTTATCAACTATGTCAGCCTTCATAACAAGACCACTCTATACCAAGACATCATGTTCAGTAAAGAGCAGAACTGCCATAACTTACCAAACTGCACTATTGGTATGCCAAATAATTGTGATGATCTTGTTAAACAGCCTTCACAGGTTCTGTGACTAAGAGGTATTGATCCCATCAGGACATCATGCAAAGACACTGTTCAAAGACCACAGTGAGTAATTATAGCCCAGATTTAACAAAAAACTTAGTCAAAGTATTTCACCACAACAATCTGTAGGTGGCATTTGATTGGGTGTCTGCCAATGCTCTCACTTTCTGATCCTGGACACTATATTGTCTCCTACATTTGTGTTCATTGATTGGCTATTGCTTCTTTTTCACATCATACCTCCAGATCTGGCCACCTCTTGTAGTTTTCATACATAGTAATTGATTTGTTTCTACTGAAATTTTAGTTGTAGCAACCTTTCAGGTTATTGATATTGTTGCCTTGTTGGTCACTAGGATCTCCACTCTGTCTACAATGGAAAATATGAAGGCTTTGATAGGAAAATTACCTCTATCTGCAGACTCATCTGCATCACTGGAGTGTGGCTCATCTGGCTGCACCTCCAAATCTTGTGAAAACAGTGTTTCTTGTTAGTAAATCTTCCTGGCTATGATTGGATTCAGTCTGTTCCAGGCTTACAGCATAAATTGGCAAGTACTGAAGCTTTTTACTAACGCTCCTTGGTCTCCAGCATGGGTAGACTGTGTTTCTTTACCTTTTCCTTTATCACTCCCAGTTCTTTCATTGCTACTTTGTCTGAGTGCTTCTTGTTTTGAGCTATATTTGTCCTGGATAAATACTGCTTTGATGCATCTGTTTTGAACTGCCAGTCCCTTGCTGGCACTCCACAGGCATCCTGACATTTCTTTCCAACTGGTTTTGAGCTCTCAGTCCAAGCTATGATGGACTCCTGAAGTAGCCACTGGTTTTTAATACTAACAGGTTCTTCACTGCTTCTTTGAATAGATGCTTCTTTAATATTAGCCCACTCCTCATCATTGCCCTCAGTGGCTCCTTGGATCTTCATTGTGTTTTGACTTTTAGGCTTTGTATATGCACTACAGCTTTTCCCTCCCATGCTGTAATATGTTTATCTGTGGGCTTTATCTTTAGGCACTGCTGATGTACCTCAATGACTGTATAGTGTCCCTCTGCTGCACATCTAGAAAATGACTCAGTACTTGGCTGTGAAATTGAGCTGCTTGGATTCCATCTTTAAAGCAAAGATACTGCTTTCTCTAAGTGGGATATGGATTCCTCTACACTTATTATCAACTTTTCCTGTCTCTGGACTATTTCCTGACTTCTCTGAGCCATTGCCTCTATCCTATCTGCCATTGCACCTAACTGCCTCCTCAATGCTTTGGTATGAGCTGACAACATGCTTGCTAATATATGATTGGTGGTGATGCTAAGACAGCCACTTGCTGGTCTTTAACCACAGGTACTGTATTTGCTTTGTTCTGTTGTAAAAATTTGTATTTCCACCTAAATATTCACCTAACTTAGTCAATTAGTTCATCACCTTCAAATCCTAGAGAATACTGACCAAAATTCCTTGTTGGGATTTACCTAGAATATTTTCACCAAAATACCAGGTACCCAGAACATGAAAATTCTCAAAGTTGTCCAAACAGCCCCAGACTTTGCACACATGTTCTTGGGACCTTCCTTAACCTATTCTACATGCTTTTTATGCCAAGACCAGGTAAAAGTATAAATACTACTTTTACATTCAATAACTTATTAACTGAAAACCACATAATCTACTTGTCCTCCCAATCACATCCAATATCTCCAAGACTCTTACAACAGGTTATGAGCTCCAAGCTGGCACTTGCTGCAATGTCCACTACTGCTATTACTGGAATTTTTCTCTCTGTTGAAAAGTTGGATGGATCAAACTACCAAGTGTGGTAGGTGAAAGTGAGGATGCTGCTACAAGAAAGAAGCCTTTGGGATAATGTCATGGGAGAAGAATGCCCTCCTAAAAACGTGGGAGAGGAAGCCTTGAAGTACCAGAAGAAAGAACAAAGTGCCTTTAACTGCATTTGCCTTAATGCTAAAGACAAATTGCTAATTCAATGCTCAAGAGCAAAAACGGCAAAGAATGCCTGGAAGGCATTAGAAGACACCTTGGAGTCATGTTCAGCTGCTAAGAAAATGTATCTGAGACAAAAATTCTTTACTACAAAGATGCTGCCAGGAGAAGAAATGAAAAATCTAATTAACAGAAATACCCTGCTGGTAGATGAGATGGAATCTGTGGGCATACCAACTACTGATGAGAATATGATAGTTACCATCCTGAATAGCCTGACAAACAAGTACCAGGGCCTTGTATCAGCCCTAGAGTCCAGAACTGAAGATTTGACCTTAAAATACAAATATGGAAGGCTCCTGGATGAAGAATTAAGAAAAACAAGTGCCAATAAGAAGGAAGAAGAAAATGCTTTAATATGAAATGATAACCAACAAAGGAGGTACCCAATACTTTACAAAGGCAACAGCAACCTGTTTTGTTACTACTGCAAAAGGAAAGGACACACATCAGCCCAGTGTCTCAAAAGAAAGATAATCAGCAAAAGAAGCCTGAATATGGAAATGCTGCAGCAATTTAAGATAGACTATTCACAACTGCACTAAGTATTACCACAAACAAGGATTCTCAGATGTGGTATATTGACTCTGGAGCATCTCAACACTTTACACACCAAAAAGAACTTTTTACCCGATATCAAGAAATTCCAATTAACAAGGTTTTCATGGGTGACAATAGAACACTTCATGCAGTGGGAGAAGGAACTATCCAAGTAAACCTTAAGAAGCAGTGAAGGAAGCCATACACTGACCTTTAAAGAAGTACTCTATGTACCAGAAATAGCCAAGAACCTACTCTCTGTAAGCAAGGCCACAGCGGAAGGACTCAGTTTTAGTTTTGACAATTCTGGATGCAGGATCACTGATCAAAATGGTGCCCATATTGCTTCAGGCATCAGAGATCAGAATTTATACCAGTTAACTTATTTTCCATCAAATCTGGAAACCAATAAAAGTAACTTAAATGAAGAAACACCAATGCTTTGGCACAGGAGATTTGGACACATCAATTTTAATTATTTGCGCAAAATGATCAAAAATCAGCTAATTTCTGGAGTGATAATTGATCCCCCAGCTAATTTGGAGCACTGTGAAGCCTGCATATATGGGAAACAAGCCAGACAACCGTTCAAGAGCTCTGGGTTAATCAAAACTAAGAAAAAATTAGATCTAATTCACTCAGATCTGTGTGGACCTATGCAAAATTTATCCTTAGGCAGGATGAAGTATTTATTCACTTTTATTGATGATTATATAAGATACACATGGGTCTACTTCATGGAGAGAAAGGAAGAAGCTCTGTCTAAGTTCAGGGAGTTTAAAGCCTATGGTAGGAGAGAGAAACTGGCAAAAAGATCAAGAAAGTACTCTCTGACAATGGTGGAAAATATACCTCAAAACTCTTCATCCACTTCTGCAAAATTCATGGGATAAAGCAAGAGACTACTGTAATATACTCTGCACAGCAAAATGAAGTAGCTGAATGCAAGCTAACAGATCAATAATTAATATGGCAAGATCTATGATCCATGATCAAAAATTATCCTATGATTTTTGGGCAGAATCAGTTGCCAGTGCTGTATACCTTAAAAATAGGAGTTATAACAGAATACTTTGTGATTCTACTCCTATTTGAAGCATGGTATGGATACAGACCAAGTGCAGAAGATCTAAGAATATTTGGTTGTGCAGCATATGCCAAAAAACAAGCTGGAAATCAGTCAAAATTTGAGCCAAAAAGTGTGAAATGCATATTTATGAGCTACTGCAATGAGAGTAAGGCATACAGACTCTACAATACAAAAGCAACAAAGCTGATCAAGTCCAGGGATGTGTTGTTTGATGAAAACTCAAAATTCTCACAAAAAACAACATCAGATAATGACAAAAATTTGATCTCAAGTCCACCAATTGTCAGGATTGAATCAGAGCAAAATAATTAAAATTTTTTCACTCCTGGTGACTCTACAACAATGGTTCAGCCAGAATCATTGCCCAGGAATATCCCAGAAGTGATCATTCCAGTATCAAATGCCTGGAGATCCAATCTGGCAAGAAATTATCCAAATTACTATATCAATGAGGGTACAAACTTAGCCTATGCCTATTTGGTCCATATTGATGAGCCCCAGACTGTAAAAGAGGCCGTAAATAGCCCTCAGACAAAGTTTTGGAGATCTGCAATGACTGAGGAATATCAGGCCCTGATGGAAAATCAAACTTGGGACTTAGTCAAATTACCAATCAACCAAGAATCAATTGGATGCAGATGGGTCTTCAAGGCAAAATACAAGGCTGATGGTACAATTGAAGGATACAAAGCAAGACCTGTAGCTAATGAATTTTCTCAAACAAAAGGACTTGACTATACTGAGACCTTTGCACTGGTAGCCAAGTTTAATTCCATCAGATTAATATTGGCTATTGCAGCCACAAATAAGTTTTTTATTCCTCAAATGGAAGTCAAAGCTGCATTTTTGAGTGGAGAACTTGATGAGGCCATGTATACAGACCAGTCTGATGGGTTTGTTCACCAAGATAACCCCCATTTGGTCTGCAAGCTCAAAAAGTCACTATATGGTCTCAAACAATCACCAAGAGCTTGGAATTGCAAGATAGATTCTTATTTGGAATCTTTGAGTTTCAAAAGAAGTGATGCTGACTATAGTATATACTATAAGCCAGATAGAGCAAATCCAGCTCTATTAGCTCTATATGTGGATGATCCTATTATAGCCCACAATAACCTAAAAACATTGGAAGAGACTAAATCCAGCCTATCTGAGGAGTTCAAGATGTCCAATCTAGGAGAACTTAGTAACTACATGGGGATTAAGTTTTCCATAGACAGAAGTACCCAGACTATAACCCTAAGTCAATCCAAGTATATTCAAGATATACTAAAGAAGTACCAAATGGAAGGCTGTAAACTGGCAGTTACCCCAATGGAGACAAACCTTTACTTGGTCAAAACTCAATCAAATCAAGAGAGCTTGGTACCATCTGAAAGCCCTGACTTTTCTTATCAGTCTATGGTCGGCAGTCTGATTTATATCATGCTTGGAACACGTCCAGATATCTCATATTCAGTGGGAGTTGTTAGCCAACATAATCAGAACTATGGATCTGATCATATTACAGCAGTTAAGCGGATTTTTAGATACCTAAAAGGAATTGCTGATATCTGCTTAAGATACACTTATAAGGATTCAGAGCAGGATCTTGTGGGATAGTCTGAGCTTACTGCAAAAGAGCAATTTCATGGAACTCAAGAAAGCAACCAACCATAGCACTTTCCACCACAGAGGCAGAGTATATAGCAGCCTGTGAAGCTACAAAAGAAGCAATGTGGTTAAGAAAACCTTTTACAGATTTAGGCCTATGTCAAAAAATGCCTATTACTTTATTTCAAGATAATCAAGGATGTATACAATTAGGTAGAAATCCAACTTTTCATGCTAGAACCAAGCATATAGATATTAGGCATCATTTTATATGTGAAGCTATAGAGAATAACTTAGTTAGCTTAGTTTACTGTCCTACAGATGATATGGTTGCAGACATATTTACCAAACCATTAGCTAGAGACAAGTTTGAATATCTTAGGTCAAAGTTAGGACTAGTCAGTATGAACATTTAGCTGAGTGGGAGTGTTGTAAAAGTTTGTATTTCCACCTAAATATTCACCTAACTTAGTCACTTAGATCATCACCTTCAAATCCTAGAGAACACTGACAAAATTCCTTGCTGGGATTTACCTAGAATATTTTCACCAAAATACCAGGTACCCAGAACATGAAAATTCTCAAAGTTGTCCAAACAGCCCTAAACTTTGCACACATGTTCTTGAGACCTTCCTTAACCTATTTTGCGTGCTTGTAATGCCAAGACCAGGTAAAAGTATAATACTACTTTCACATACAATAAATTATTAAGTGAAAACCACATAATCTACTTGTCCTCCCAATCACTTCCAATATCTCAAAGACTCTTACAACATGTTCTTGTCTGCCTGAGCATTATGGTCAGCTTGTGGCTCTGCAGAAATTCTCAATTGCCTACTTGACTGAGAGCCTAAGGAGTCTTCATTATTACCTTTGGTGGGCACACTCTCAACATGGTCTTTCTTGGCTGTAACCCTGCTTGTTGCTCTCAATGTCAAAGCAAGCTATTGGTCCACTGTGCTTCTGCTGCTTTCAGTGATGGCGTTTGGTTGGGAACCAGACAACTTTGCTTTATCTTTTGGCAGTATATATATGGAAGTGAGTCAAACCAAAGGGGAAATGATGTTACTTATAAATATGTATATAGTGCCACAGCTTAATTTGTAATGCTTGCTATAGTGGGTCAACATTGAATCTTACATATATGTAAGTGCAATGTCTCAAATACAAGACTGTCTTAAATTTAGATGGGTATTGACCAAAAGTGATACAATACTGTTAAATTGTTGATTGTCAAACTCTTTGCCCTATGGCCAAGACTACTTTGATTCAATGCTGTAAGAGAAGAGAAAATGACAATATGGCTATTGCAGCAAGTCTCTCAGCCTTGAAGCACACAGGCAGCATACAAAGTGTTACAAGGATCATGGCCAGTGTTTTGTCACACAGGTCATATTTTACCACTCATCAGTCACAACTGTACTAATAGTGTCTTGCCAGCCAGTTGACACTTCTCCATGGGCACCTGGCCATATTTGGCACCTTGCACAAAAAGAGTCAGGTGAGCTTGAAATGCCTTTAGGCTCACCTCAGCCTTCTGAGTATGGCATGCAGAGTGATAGCTCTGACAAAGAATGCTCACTGGTGGATTGTGAGCCTATCTCTCCTAACAACAGTACCCTTCATGTGCTTGTCAAAATTCCAATATGAAAAGAGAAAACACCTCTGGTAAAAAATGCCAAGGATACTCTATGGAGCCAAGTGAGCCTAGTAATCCATCTACTGGTAAATGATGTGATGTTGTGGCCAGGGAAGTGGCGCATTTGCACAAATATCAGTAATGGGGGCTTTGAGGCTTTAGTACTACTTTGCACCAAAATTATCCCAGAATGCTACTCACCATATACATGGTACAAATGGACAACTGTCTTGCAGCTGGTAAAATTTAACCTAGAGACCATCCTGATATCAGCATGTGTTAACAGTTGCATGACATTTACATCAGAAAATGCCACCATTGCAAGGTGTCCCACTTGTCAGGAATCTACCAGCATTAGGGGAAGTCATTGTTGGTACTCAAGATATATTCTGGTAATACCCCATCTAAAGAAGCTTGGACAGTTCCTCAAACTTTGTGAAGCTGTCAAGTACCACACTTTGTATCAATCAAGCTCAAACATATCCATTATATATGAGGGCTATCACAATTAGCTAAGAAGCAAGGGCTACTTAGGAGGTATGTATGACCATGCATTTTGCCTTGGCACTCAATGAAATCTCGTTAAACAGGTACTCTACCAACAAATCCAGATGGTCATTTATTTACATCAATATGAATCTGCTGCCTATCTTAGAGTATCAGAGTAGAAATCTGATAGACCTAAATCACTGTCCAACCTGGAAAACTACCTGTATCCATCACTAGATCAAATCTAAATGCTTTGCAGCAGCATAACAGTAAATGGGGCAATTCAAGCTAGGTGGGCCCTTCAAGATACAAGAGAAGCTTGAAAGAATTGGCAGGATATTACAGATTATCTGCTACCCTAAGTACTTCTCACAGGCTCCAACCAGCACTCATACATATGGGTAATAATACAGTGCAATCACTGGATAAACTGGATATATATTTATTTAACTGGCCTTCTGAACCATTTCTACCAAGAGCACATCAGAAGCATTGGGGTTCATATGTGCACACTGTAGGAATATTTATCCAGAGGTGGATTACTAGATGCATCTACCGCTTTTGTGTTAGGAGTCTGTCACAGGATTTGGGCAGCTATACTACAAACATCAAGCTGAATATGTAGATCTATTTCACTAATATATCCATTCCCTACTCTTCCTTGCGTGGCGTGAGGAAAATATTGGGCCTTGCTTCACCTTTTAGGAGTTTCCTATGGAGCAGATGTGTGGGAAGATAGGACTACAAGTCAAGTTGCAAGTACTACCATATCCCAATTTCATCAAGAGTACTGCCTTCAAGTCCATCATGGATGTAATGAGTTGGCTCATCAAGGGCAGCCAGGAAGAGTTGGATAATTCCAAGGACAGATGTGCACATGAAGACACCTATATCAATGGCATTAAGAAGCTAAGCAGCCCCAATGTATGGGTAAGCAGTCTGGTAGTTCAAAGTTGAGTTGGGTTCAACAAGCAACTGTTTCTTATTAAGAAAACTCTTCCAAAGTATGCCAGGTTTCTCTTGGTCACAAGCCAATTTCTGCTCCATTTAATGTGGAATTCACACAAACAAGAGCCGGAGCACACCTAAAAAGTGGGAGTAGAAGCCAGCAGGGAGAAGGATTATATTACTAAATACCAAAAGGTTCTTTGCAGATATGTAGGAGGTATTCATAGCAGAAGTGACAGCAACCAGCATATGTTTACAAGATGCATATGTTACTAGCAATACAAGGTATATGGCAACTTTGCAAGTATTACACTAAAATGCCCTAAAGTTGAGGTGGTATTAGTATGTCAATTGCAGTAGGTGTGCATGTTTGTAAAGGTTAGTAAGCGGAAAGACATATTTTTTTGATTTGAGCTATAAGTAAAATACCTAGGATAGCAATGGGTAAGCAAATAAAGAATGGTGATTCTGCGGTGGAATATATGAACTGCACAAGTGAAGGTAAAAAAAGGAAATACCATTTGTTAAATTGGTATGGTAGTATTTTGCAGAACTAGCTGTAGGCCACCATACTGCCATAATAATGCCATCAAAGTCTTGTAGTGAGGCTGTTGAAATACTGTCAAGTTTTGTGCCATATAATACATATGCCAGTGGAAAGGCAGGAAGAGTTGGAAGCTCAAAGATCAGATGTGCACATGAAGACACCTATGCCTTTGGCATTAATAAGGTAAGCAGCCCCAATGTGTGGGTATCAGCCAAGTAATGTAACGCCAGGTTGAGTGCAACAAGCAACCAATTTTTATTAGGAAAACTCTAAGAAGGTATGCTAGATTTCTCTTGGCCACAAGCCAACTTCTACACAATTCAGTATGGAGCTTACATAAACAAAAGCCAGAGCACACCTATAAGGGGGACTAGAATCCAGCAGGGAGAAGGAATATATTGGCTAAATATCAAGTAGTTATTTGCAGATATTCAGGAGATATTCATGGCAGAAGTGGCAACAACCAAGCATACATTTGCAAGAAGTATATGTTACCAGCAATGCAAGGTATATGGCAACTTTGCAAGTATCACACTAAAAAGTTGTAAAGTTGAGGTGATAGAAGTATGTCAATTGCAGCAGGTGTGCGTATTTGTAGTGGTTAGTAAGCAGGAGGCCATAGTTTTTTTTGATTTGAACTATATGTAGAATACCCAAGGTAGCAGTGGGTAAGCAAATACAAAGGGGTGATTCTACAGTTGAATATATGAATTGCACATGTGGAGGTAGAAAAAGGAAATACCATTTGGTAAATCAGTATGGTAGCATTATACCGAACCAGCTGTAGGCTGTCATACTGCCTATATAATGCCATCAGAGTCTTGCTGTGAGGCCACCAAAATACCGTAAAGTTTCTTGCCATATAAGGCAATTGGGTGTCCTGACCAGTTGGATCCACTTAAAGTAGTTGTAGAGCACAAAAAGGCTACAACAATACAATGCAGTTATTGTTGCAGCATATATCAAATCTTGTCAAGTTTTATCCCTTTATTTGGTAGTAAATTAGCAAAATGTCATTGTGATCCTGTCATAAGATTGTGCACAGGGTCATTAGTTCCAAGCAGCCATTAATATAATGATCTGCTGACAGGATGCTAAAGGCTAATCTGAATTGGATCCACCTGCAAGACCAATATATCTTTCATACAGTATTAGAGACATGTTAGCCAGTCAGGCAAGCATATCCATGTGTAACTATACAGTGCTCTTGGTAAGTGACTTTACTTGAATGATGAGTTGTTGCTTCACCCTGTGAGAAGTACTTGAGGTGATACTATCAAAGGCCATCACAAAATTAAAAACCTATGACTAAGTGGTATTAACCTTATTAGAACACCATGTGGAGACTGTTAAAAAAATTGCACTTCAGATTTCACCAAAACCTTGTTCACATTTCTGATTATAAGAATACATATGTGGCATTGAATTGGTTCTCTGCCAATTCCCTCATTGCTCAGTCCTAAACACTTGGCCACCTCCTATGTTTAAGTGCATTGATTGCTACTGTCTCTTTTTACACTCCTTGCTTCCTAACCCAACTGTTTCTCTTACTTCTCATGCATATGAATTTATGTTTAAGTAGGTGATACAGTGCAACAGCCTTTCTATATAGTTGTTATATGTTGACAGGGGGATACCCTCATTATTGATTCTTCTTCTTCACACCACTTGGGTTTTCATCCACACAGAATTTCATACAGGGAGAAACCTGTTGCTTCATTAGGTGTTGTATATACTGCTAGGAGTGTCAGTGGGTGCAGCTCAGCCCATGACTGGGGAAATTCCCAGTGAAGGTTCTCTAATATGCAGCAATACATCTGGTCCATCCTCTTGGTTAATTTGTTAGTCTAAAGGTAATATGTGGCCATGAATATCTTCTTCATGCCCCTCACTTTGCACAGGTGGGCCATGGTGTTGTTCAGGAACAAACCACAGCTGTCACACAGGAATAAATGATGATATCCATGCTGGCATATAAGGTGTTCTGGTATGAATTAGGTAGTTGCCTTCTGACTTTTGTTCTGGATGGCTTGGGCTTCTACTCACTCTGAGAAATAATATGTAGCAACTATCCCATATTGTTCTCCTTTTGTTGTTTTCATTAAGTGGCTAACAAAGCTGATCCCCACTTGGGGGAAGGGTAGGTCAACCAATATTGGTGCCATTGTCCCTATCTTCTGACTCCAGTTAAATCTTTTGCAGGTGGTGCATCTTTGTAATGTATTTTTAATGTTGCTCATCATATTTTCCAATAAAACATCTTTGTTAACATCTTATATGTTGTAAGGGGGTTAGCTTGTCCTAATTACGTATGTCTTACTTGCATGATTTCTTCATGGGCAGCTAGCAGGGGTACCGTGGCTCTGAAATGATCTCAAAACAACTATTGTTGATATTTTTGTATTTTTTACAGACACCATTTCTGTGGTAATGGAATCCTTTCCATTACCACAACATCTCAAAACCAATATTGAACTCATTTCTTTATTTTGCTTTTTGCTATTGTAACACACATGTCAAAGATCAAGAATTTACAACTTTGAAAGACAAATGCTCCAGACCCTGACAAGCAATACACCCAAGAATATTATTTCATATAGAACATGCAGTAGCCAACATATATTTCAATTTACAGCTCATTTGAATCAATAGTCAAGGAGTTATGACCAAAAGAGTCCAATTATTATATATACTAGGCCTCTATTACTAGGATTACTATGGTGATTTTGATCACATGTAACTTCAGAACCCGCCAATCAAATCATGTTAGATTCTCACAGGTGCTGCGCCTATGTACAATCTGAGCCACTGCAGAGTTTTAGACTTGTATCACATGTATTGCTTGCACAATCACCCAATAACTCTGATCCTTCAGAATTTTCATATATATGACTTCCCCAGCTGAAAAATAAAGGTAGAACCTCTCTTTCCAGCATCTCCACATTACAATCACAAGTTTAAAGGTTATAAGACTTCCCCTGCATCACTTGCACTGTTGAGTATTCTGACTTTGATTAGTGCTACATCAGTCAAGAGACAGCAAAGCTCACAAGAATCCAATATAAGTTCTACAAGAAACTACCACTTTTCTGTTAGAAAAGTCCTCTCTAAGAAACCTCTTTACTCTTAAGACACCCCTTTAAGAAACCCCTTTACTCTAAAGAAGCCCCTTTAGGCACCTCTTCAGTGTAAAGCCCACTTTAGAGACCACTACAAGATGACCCTTTACTCTAAAGACACCCCTTTAGAAACACCTTTAGAGACTTCTACAACACACCCCTTGAGGCTAAAGGGGAGTTCCAAAATATCCATATTAGGAAATAATTTCTCAAAAAGGAGAGTGACTTCCAAATAAGGAAAGGTTACTATAAAAGTAAATAAGCCCAATAGTCAACAGAAGGTTGGAACACTGCTGTAGAAGTGAGAAATACTGCCTATAGTATATTTTGAGCCTAAGATTGAGGATATCAGTGAAAGTTATATCTTCTATTGGTAAATCAAATTCCCAATAAACTATTTCAGTATTAGCATACTGGAAGTTGTTGTATATTGCTGATTAGCCTCTACATTGTAGAACAAGCCCCAAACTAATTGTAATACAACATAACATTTCCTTTGAGATTCTCTGTTCTGTTAGCTTGTAACAACATGTTCAGGATACTTCTGCCTTCTTTTGAAGCAGATCATGTTCTTGTAATTGCCACTGACAGATATTTGGCAAAGAGCATAGCAACTGAGGAAGTCTGCATCCAGGTGTTTCTTGCCAGTGTGGTGAGTTACTTTCAGGTCATGTTCCTGCAGTTGGAGGGTCCAGCTTGCTAGTCAGCTGGTGAAGTCTTCAGTTTTCATCAGCCAGACCAGTGAGCTATGGCATCATATTGACACTTCTGCTGAACTTTTACTGCTCAAACTGGAGGGCTTACATTAATTGAGTCCCGTTGGCCTTCTGGTGAGGGACTCTGTTTTTTGACACCTGCTTCTCCTTTGTCTCTAGTAAAGGTTCTTGTCCATGTTGGTTTTCACATTTGTGAGCCCAGTGTCCTATTTCTCCACATATCATAAACAGATACCATTGTTGTGGTTGTTCCATCTGTTGGGTCAGGGCTTGTACCTGGGCCTTTAGTTCTACAGCAGCTTCCCAGAGTTTTTTGCTTTCTTTGAGGTCTTCTTAGGCATTATTGATCAAGAGGTCTTGGACCTTTTGTTGTAATCTCACAGACTCCCAGTCTTTGGGAGGCAACGTTTTCTTTCTTAAAAAGGATCTCTATTCTTTATTCACACCTATCACCAAAGGATAGCCCCCATAGCAAGATAACACCTCTTACTTGTTCAACCAACACTAGCAGTTTTTTACATACCTGTTGCTCTTTGGATGCTGTAAGTCTTATTTTGTTTTCTAAGCCCATGATGTGATGCCTCATGAGCTGTTGATAGGCCATTTTATCCTTTGGGGGACATTGCACTTGTTGAAGTAGTAGTTCAGTGTAAGCTTTGTAGCCCTCACTGCTTTTCTTCTGTAAGAATACTGGAGGGGCTTCATAGTGATATCCTGTGGAATATAGAAAGCATGTCTTATAGGCTTCTACCAGTGCATCCTAGCTGCCTTTAATTGCATCTTCCAACCCATAGTGTCATTGACATGCTGACCCTTCCATATATCTTGCTAACTCTATTACTTTCTCATTATTGTCCCATCTGACATCAACTGCAATGCTCTCAAACCTATCAAATTGCTCAATGGCTTTGTCTCTCTTCCCTTTATATGCTTTTAGCTTGATTGTAGTAGTCATTACCTCAATTGTGCTTGTTTCCACAGTTACAGCACCAAATTTGGGGATAATTACTGACTGTACTTAATAGTTGGGAGAGCTTGTAGGTCAAGTCAGTACTACTTGGTTGAGAACAGCTTCCAGTAGAAGGTAGTAAGATACTAGAGACTTGTGTTGATTACATTTAATAAAACCCTTCTTACAGTCTTGACTCAATCAGATGTAAATATCTCACTGGGAGGGGCATAGGTGATTGACAGTGTGTTATAAAATAGGGGTATGAACACCTTCCTGCTATGGTAAGTGTCTCAACCAGGCTTGTATAGGAATTAGAGTAAGCATGCATGAAGGAACCATAGGGAGGATACTGGGGGAGCTTTGGTTAGGACTCTGGGTGAACTCTTGGGCAGAGGGTGGGTACTACACATAGTACTCACACTTGTAACAGGCTCTTAGAGATACCACTGGCTATTATGCCATGGCACCCTTGTTCTTCTGCCATTAGTAGCTTTTGCTATTCTTGAGATACTTTGTAGTATATGAATACTGGCTCAAAATCTGATGGCTTATTTCTGTTGTAAGGGTCTTGGAGATATTGGAAGTGATTGGGGGACAAGTAGATTATGTGGTATTCACTTAATGATTTATTGAATGTAAAAGTAGTATTTATACATTTACATGTTCCTGGCATAGCAAACACATAGAATAGGTTAGAGAAGGTCCCAAGAACATGTGTGCAAAGTTTGGGGCTGTTTGGACAACTTATCTAATTTTCATGTTTTGGGTAAATATTCCAAGTAAATCCTAGCAAGAAATTTGGACAGTATTCTCTAGGATTTGAAGGTAATGATCAAAGTGACTAACTTAGGTGAACATTTAGGTGGAATTACAAGTTTTTAAAACACCCCTACTCAGCTAAGTGTTGATACTGACTAGTCCTAATTTTGACCTAAGATATTCAAACTTGTCTCTAGCTAATGGTTTGTAGATATGTCTGCAATCATTTCATCTGAAGGACAGTAAACTAAGCTAACTAAGTTATTCCCTATAGCTTCACATATGAAATGATGTCTAATATCTATGTGCTTAGCTCTAGCATGAAAAGCTGAATTTCTACATAATAGTATTCATCCTTGATTATCTTTAAATAAAATATTAGGCATTTTTTGACATAGGCCTAAATCTGTAAAAAGTTTTGTTACCCTCATTGCTGCTTTTGTAGCTTCACAGGCTGCCATATACTCTGCTTCTGTTGTAGAAAGTGCTACAGTTGGTTGCTCTCTTGAATTCCATGAAATTGCTCCTTGACAGTAAAGAAAGGTGTATTCTGTGGTGGAACTTTTGTCTTCTGAGTTTTGTCCCCAATCAGTATCAGACTATCCCACAAGATCCTGTTCTGAGTCTCTATAGTGTATCTTAAGCAAATATCAGCAGTTCCTTTTAGGTATCTAAAAATCTGCTCAACTGCTGCAATATGATCAGATCCATAGTTCAGATTATGCTGGCTGACAACTCCTACTGAATATGAGATATCTGTACCTGTTCTAAGCATAATACACATCAGTCTGCAAACCATATATTAATATACATAGTTGGGGCTTTCAGATGGCACCAAGCTCTCTTGATTTGGTTGAGTTTTGACCAAGTTAAGGATTGTCTCCATTGGGGTAGCTGCCAGCTTACAGTCTTCCATCTGGTACTTCTTTAGTGCATCTTGAATATACTTGAATTGGCTTAGAGTGATAGTCAGGGTACTTCTGTCTATGGAGAACGTAATCCCTAAGTAGTAACTGAGTTCTCCCAGATTAGACATCTTGAACTCCTTAGATAGGCTGGATTTAGTCTCTTCCAATGCCTCTAGGTTATTAGTGGCTGTAATAAGATCATCCACATATTGAGCTGATAGAACTGGACTTGCTCTATCTGGCTTATAGTATATACTATAGTCAGAATTACTCCTTTTGAAGCTCAATGACTCCAAATCAGAGTCTATCTTGAAATTCCAGGCTCTTGGTCATTGTTTGAGATCATACATTGACTTTATAAGCTTGCAGACCAAATGGGGGATATCTTGGTCAACAAACCCATCAGGCTGGTCCAAATACACACCCTCATCAAGTTCCCCATTCCAAAATGCAGCTTTGACATCCATTTGAGGAATAAAAAACTTATATTTGGCTGCAATAGCCAATATTAATCTGATAGAATTAAAATTGGCTACCAGTGCAAAGGTCTCAGTATAGTCAAGTCCTTCTGCTTGAGAGTATCCTTAAGCCACAAGTCTTGCATTGTATCTTTCAATTGAACTGTCAGCCTTGTATTTTGTCTTATTAACCCATCTGCATCCAATTGACAATGGGTTGATTGGTAATTTGACTAAGTCCCAAGTTTGATTTTCCATCAGGGCCTGATATTCTTAAGTCATTGCAGATCTCTAAAACTCTGTCTGAGGGCTCTTTTGGGCCTCTTTTACAGTCTGGGGCTCATCAATATGAACTGAATAAGCATAGGCTAAGTTTGTACCCTCATTGATATAGTAATTTGGTCTATTTCTAGTCCAATTGGATCTCCGGGCATTAGTACCGGAATGATAACTTCTGGGAAGTTACTGGGCACTGCTTCAGGCTGAGTCATGGTTGTAGAGTCCTCTGGAGTGAAAAAAATCATCATTGTTTTGCTCTGATTCAATCCAGACAATTGGTGGACTTGAGATCAGATTTTTGTCATCATCTAGTGTATACTAGACTTGTTCCGTTGGATAGTTCCACATTGAGCCATGAGTGCCAAATGATGCCATAGTGTGCCAGAGAGGTCAAGTGAGCCTATACTTGGCCACAGAGTGTGAAACATAGCTCTGCATCTTCATGTAAAGCAGCCCCTGTGTTTCACCCATTGCGCAGGAGAAAATCCATTTTTTGACCTTTTTTTGTGGATCAATGTAGCTCAGGATGTGTAAGAGCACAGGAGAACTGAAGATATGCATCTGGTACTCAATACCCGTGGCACTCTGAATCTAGCTCCTGTAGCTTGTATCATGTCACAATAATGAATGGCACTATCTTGGTCCACTGGTACTATCTGGCACCATAAGTGCTTTGTATAGATCTTACTTTAGGGCTAGTATTTAAATATAGTGCCAGATAGTACCAGTGGACCAAGATAGTGCCATTCATTATTGTGACATGATACAAGCTACAGGAGCTAGATTCAGAGTGCCACGGGTATTGAGTACCAATTGCATATCTTCAATCTGCTTATGCTTTAACACATCCTGCACAACATTGATCCAAAAAAAAAGGTCAAAAAATGGATTTTCTCCAACACAATGGGTGAAGCACAGGGGCTGCTTTGAATGAAGATGCAGAGCTATGTTTCACACTCTGTGGCCAGGTAAAGGCTCACTTGGCCTCTCTGGCACACTATTGCATCATTTGGCACTCATGACTCAATGTGGCACTATCCAGCAGAACAAGTCTATTTTGTGAGATTTTGAATTTTCATCAAACAACACATCCCTGGACTTGATTAGCTTCTTTGCTTTGGTATTGTAGCATCTATATGCTTTACTCTCATTGCAGTAACCCAAAAGTAAGCATTTTATACTTTTTAGCTCAAATTTTGACTGATTTCTGGGCAGTTTCTTGGCATATTCTGTACACCCAAGCATTCTTAGATGCTCTGCACTTTGTCAGTACCCATACCCTGCTTCATATGGAGTAGAATCACAAAGCATTCTGGTATAACTCCTATTTTTAAGGTGTACAGCAGTGGCAACTAATTCCACCCTAATATCATAGGATAATTTTTGATCATGGATCATAGATCTCTCCATATCAATTGTTGATGTGTTAGCACATTCTGCTACTCCATTTTGCTGTGGGGAGTATGGTACAGTAGTCTCTTACTCTATCCCATAAATTTTGCAGAAGTGGTTGAAGAGTTTGGAGGTATATTCTTCACCGTTGTCTAATCATATTTTCTTGATTTTTTCACTAGTATCTCTCTCCACTATGGCTTTGAACTCCTTGAGGTTTGACAGTGCTTCTTCCTTTCTCTTCATGAAGTAAACCCATGTGTATCCTGTATAATCATCAATAAAAGTGATTAAATACATCATCCTGCCTAAGGATAAATTTTTCAAAGGCCCACACAAATCTGAGGGAATTAGATCTAATTTTTTCTTAGTTTTGATTAGCCCAGAGCTCTTGAGCAGTTGCCTAGCTGGTTTCCCACATATGCAGGCTTTACGGTGCTTCAAATTAGCTGGGGGATCATTTTTCACCCCAGAAATTAGCTGATCTTTGATCATTTTGCGTAAATAATCAAAATTGATGCGTCCAAGTCTCCTGTGCCAAAGCATTGGAGTTTCTTCATTGAAGTTACTTATAGTGGATCTCAAATATGATGGAATATAAGTCAACTTGTATAGATTCAGATCTCTGATACTCAATGCAATACAGGCACCATTTTATCAGTGATCTTGTATCCAGAATTGTCAAAGCAGAAACCAAGTCCTTCTGCAGTGGCCTTGCTTACAGACAGTAGGATCTTGGCTATTTCTGGTACATAAAGTATTTTTTTGAAGGTCAGTGTATGGCTTCCTTCACAGCTTCTAAGGTTTACTTGGATAGTCCCTTCTCCCACTGCATCAAGTGTTCTATTGTCACCAATGAAAACCTTCTTGATTGGAATTTCTTAATACTGGGTAAAAAGTTCTTTTTGGTGTGTAAAGTGTTGAGATGCTCCAGAGTCAATATATCATGTCTGAGAATTTTTGTTTGTGGTCATATTTTGTGCAGATGTGATTAGTCTATCTTCAGTTGTTTCAGTATTTCCAAATTCAGGCTACTTTTGCTGATTATCTCTCTTTTAGAGACATTGGTCTGATATGTGTCCTTTCCTGTTGTGGTAGTTACTAAACAGGTTGCTGTTGCCTTTGTAGGTTCTTGGGTACCTCTTTTGTTGTTTGTCATTGCTTATTAAAGCATTTTCATCTTCCTTCTGACTGGTGCCTGATTTTCTCAATTCTTCATCCAGGAGCCTTCCATATTTGTATTTTAAGGTCAAATCTGCAGTTCTGGACTATAGGGCTGATACAAGGCCCTGAAACCTGTCTCTCAGGCTATTCAGGATGGTAACCATCACATCCTCATCAGCAGTTGGTAAGGGTAATTCTGTTAATTAGATTTTGCATTTCTTTTCCTGGCTGCATTTTTGTAGTAAAGAGTTTCTGTCTCAGATACATTTTCTTAGCAGCTGAACATGACTGGTAGGTGTCTTTTAATGCCTTCTAGGCATTCTTTGCTGTTTTTGCTCTTGTGCTTGAATTAGCAATTTGTCTTTAGCATTGAGGCATATGCAGTTGAAGGCACTTTGTTCTTTCTTCTGGTACTCTAAGGCTTCCTCTCCCACATTTTTAGGAGTGCATTCTTCTCCCATGATAATATCCTAAAGGCCTCCTTCATGTAGAAGCATCTTCATCTTCACCTTCCACACTTGGTAGTGGGATCCATCCAACTTTTCAGCAAAGGGAAATATTCCAGTAATAGCAGTAGTGAACATTGCAGAGAGTGACAGCTTGGGGCTCATAACCTGTTGTAGGAGTTTTGGAGATATTAGAAGTGATTGGGAGGACAAGTAGATTATGTGGTATACACATAATGATTTATTGATTGTAACAGTAGTAATTATACTTTTACATGGTGTTGGCATTACAAGCACATAGAATAGGTTATGGAAGGTCCCAAGAGCATGTATGCAAAGTTTGGGGCTGTTTAGACAACTTTGAGAATTTTAATATTCTGGGCACCTGGTATTTTGGTGAAAATATTCTAAGTAAATCCCAACAAGGATTTGATCCATATTCTTTAGGATTTGAAGGTAATGATCTAAGTGACAAAGTTAGGTGAATATTTAGGTGGAATTGCAAATTTTTACAACAGGCCTTAAGTTTCTGATGGGCCCATGGTATGCCAGCCTTGAGGTGATGGCATGCTAGACTTTTGACAGCCGCTTGAGTATTAGCCCACTCCTCATTATTGCACTCAACAGTCTCACCAATCTTCAATGTCTTTTGATCTTTAGGCTTTGGTATAAACACCTCATTGTCTCCCCCCCACACTGTGAATGGCTTTTCTGTGGGCTTTATCTTTGGGCACTGTTGTTGTGCTTCAAAGAATGTACCATGTTCCCCTGCTGTTACATTGGGAAATGAGTCAATTCTTGGCTGTAACACTGAGCTACTTGAGTTTGTTCTTTGCAGCAAAGATACTGCTTTCTCTACCTGCAATATTGATTGCTCTACATGTATTATCTGCTCATCCTGTTTCTGGACTATTTCCTGATTTATCTGAGCCATTGCATCTATCTTATCAGCCACTGCACCTGATTGCTTCATTAATGCTTTGGTATGAGCTGACAACATACTTGCTAATATGGGTTGTGGTGATGTTATGTTAGCTACTTGCTGGTCTTCAACTGAGGGTACTGCGTTTTCTAAATTCTCATCTGCCTGAGCATGATGGTCAGCTTGTTGCTCTGCAGAGGTTCTCAATTCTTATTGCTTACTTGACTGAGTGCCTGTGGAGTCTGCATTATTACCTTCAGTGGGCACACTAATAGCATGGCCTTTTTTGGATGTAGCCCTGCTTGTTGCACTGAATGTCAAAGCAAGCTGTTGTCCAATCATCCTTCTGCTGCTGTCAGCAGTGGGGTTTTGTTGGGAACCAGACCACTTTGCTTTATTTTTTGGCGGCATATATATAAAAGTGAGTCAAACCAATGGGGAGATAGTGTTACATATACATGTGTATGTGGTGCCACAACTTTACTTCTAATGCTTACCATGGCGGGTCATCATTGAATCTTACATTCATGTAGGTGTAATGTCTCAAATACAAGACTGCCTTAAGTTCACATGAGTATTGACCAAGAAGTGATATAATAGCATTACATTATTGAAGGTCAAACTGTTTGCCCCTTGGACAACACTCTTTTGACTCAAGGCCATAAGAGAAGAGAAAAAAGACCATGTGGCTATTGTGACAAGCCTCTCAGCCATGAAGTATGCAGACAGCATAGGAAGTATTACAAAGATCATTTGCCAGTGTTTTGCCACCCAAGTTATATTTGACCATTGATTGGTCACTACTGTACCAACATTATCTTGCTGGCCAGTTGATACTTCTATATTGGCACCAGGCTGTCATTGTCACCTTGCGCAAACTGAGTCAGGTGAGTTTGTGACACCTTTGGGCTCACCTCAGCCTTCTGAATATGGCATGCAGAGTGATAGCTCTGACAAAGAAGGTTCACTGATGAATTTTGAGCCTATCTCCCCTAACAACTGTACCACATATGAGCCTGGCCAAATCCCTATATGCAATGAGACAACACCTGTTGAAACAAATGCCAAGGATACTTTATGGAGCCAAGTGAGCCCAGTTATCCATCTACTGGTGAATGATGTAATGTTGTGGCTAGTGAAGTGACATGTTTCCACTAATATCAGTAATGGGGACTTTGAGGATGTATTACTACTTCTTGCCAAAATCATACCAGGATGCAACTTACCATTTATATGGTACAAGTAGACAACCATCATGTGGCTGGCAACATATAATCCAGAGACTGTCCTGATTCCAGCATGTGTTAACAGTTGCATGGCATTCACATCCAAAAATGCTACCATTACAATGTGTCCAAATTGTCAGGAATCCACCACCATTGAGGGAAAACATTGTTCACACTCTGGATATATTCCAGTCATACCCTGTCTGAGGAAGCTCATGGAGTCCAACAAATATTGCAAAGCTATACAGCACTGCACTCAGTACCAATCAAGTGCAAACATATTTGACATATTTGATGGCAAACATACAAACAGCTAAGAAGCAAGGGCTACTCTGAAGGTATGTATGACCATGCCTTTGCTTTAGCACTTGATGGATTCTCATTAGACAAGTACTCTACCAGCAAATCCTGCTGGCCACTGATTCTCATCAATCTGAGTCTGCCACCCATCTTATGGTATCAAAGCAATAATCTGATGGTAGTCTTGCTGGTATCTGGGCCTAAATCACTGTCCAACCTGGATAACTACCTGTATCCATTGCTGGATGAATTTTGTATACTTTCCAGTGGGATAATGGTAAATGGCTGTCATGTAAAAGCGTATATCTTTATCTGCATTGAAGTTACCCTGGCCATCCACAAGATAGCAAGTTTTTCTGGGGACAATGGCTGGTAGTACTGTCAAATGTGTGAGATCCAGGGGATTTACTCCATAACTCACACACATTGTTATTACCCAAACACCAGCACTAAGAACATCATCTTTCCACACAGAGAACATACAGAAGTAAACATGCAATTGCAGCAAAGTTGGCAAGCTATAAGCCATTGGCTGGAATATGGAATCAATTAGAAACCAGAGATACTTAAGATGGAGGGTATCTGTTAGAGCAAAATTTTTCCACTGGGAGCAATGCATTTAATTTTCAACAATATCCCTATACTGATGACCAAGTTGTACATGGGGCATTTCAAGCTAAATGAGCCCTTTGAGATACCAGAGAAATTTGAAAGAATTGGCAAGATATTGCAGAGTATCTGCTACCCTAAGTACTTCTCATGGGCTCCAATTAATATTCATATTCATATGCAACAATGCAAATGCCAAGACTGGATGAACTGGATATGTATTTATTCAAGTGGTGTTCTGAAGCCACTCCTACCAGGAGTACATTGGAAGCATTGGGAGTCATATGTGGACATTGTAGGAATATTTATCCAGAAGCAGATCACCAATGACAACTTGACACATCTACAGCTGTTGTGTGAGGAGTTTGTAATGGGATTTGAGCGGCTATACTACTAACATAAAGCTGGATGTGTAGATCTCTGCTGCTACTGTATCCATTCTCTACTCCATCTTGCACAGTGTGTGGAGAATATTGGGCCTTGCTTCACCTTTTGGGAGTTTCCTATGGAGCAGATGTGTTGGGAGATAGGAAGACAAGTCAAGTCACAGGTACTACCATATCCCAATCTCATCAAGAATATTACCTTCAAGTCCCTCATGGATGTGATGAGTTGGCACATGGAGGGCAGCCAGAAAGAGTTGGAAAATACTGAGGACAAATGTGCACATGGAGACACCTATGCCTATGGCATTAAGAAGCTAAGCAGCCCCAATGCATGGGTAATCAGTTGAGTAATGCAAAGTTAGGTTGGGTGCAACAAGCAACTAATTTTTATCAGGAAAACTCCACCAAGGTATGCTGGATTTCTTGTGATCTTACGCCAACTTCTACACCATTCAATATGGAATTCACACAAACAAAAGCCAGAGCGCAACTATAGGGGGACTAGAATCCAACAGGGATAAGGAATATATTGGCTAAATACCAAGAAGTTCTTTACGGATATTCAGGAGGTATTCATGGCAGAAGTGGCAACAACCAAGCATATGTTTGAATGATATATATGTTATCAGCAGTACAAGGTATATGGCAACTTTGCAAGTATCACACTAAAAAGCCGTAAAGTTGAGGTGATAGAAGTATGTCAATTGCAGCAAGTGTGCACATTTGTAGAGGTTAGTAAGCAGGAGGCCATAGTTTTTTTTGATTTATTCTGTATGTGGAATACCCAAGGTAGCAGTGGGTAAGCAAATAAAGTAGGGTGATTCTACAGTGGAATATATGAATTGCACAAGGGGATGTAGAAAAAGGAAATACCACTTGGTAAATTGGTACGGTAGCATTATACAGAACCAGTGGTAGGCCGTCATACTGCCAATATAGTGCCATCAGAGTCTTGCTGTGAGGCCATCAAAATACTGTCCTGGCCAACTGATTCCACTTAAAATAGTTATAGAGTACTGAAAGACTACAACAATACCATGCAAATATTGTTACAGCACCAATAAAATATTGTCAAGTTTTATCCCTTTATTTGGCTGTAAAATTAGCAAAACACCATCATGATCTTGTCATAAGAGTGCTAGGAGGGTCACTAATTCCAAGCTGCTGCTATTATGATGGTCTCCAAACCAGATCTTGACCGCTGATCTGGATTGGATCCACCCATGGGACCAAGTTATTTTTCATAGTGAATGTCAAGAACTCAAAAGGTTATCACAACACCTTCAGTGTGTGGGTTATTACTGACTGTACTTGATGAGTGGGAGAGCTTGTAGGTCAAGTCAGTACCACTTGGTTCAGAATAGCTTCCGATAGAAGGTAGCAAGGCAATAAAGACTTCTGTTTATTTTGTCCCAATCTCGTTGTTCTTCCTGGTTCAATTGGGTAGATATATATATCACTTGGGGGGGCTTAGACAATAGACAATGTGTTATAAAATAGGGGTGTGAACACCTTCCTGTTATGGTAAGTGTTCTAACTAGATAAGGGCAGGGATAGGAAGGGAGGACGCGTGGGGGAATCATAGGGAGGGTACTGGAGGACTTCGGGTAGGACTCTGGAGGGAACTCTTGGGAGAACTCTTGGGCAAAGAGTGGGTACTACATTGAGTACTCACACAGTGGAGTTTTGGAATACTAATTGGCACACCAAGAGGTTGCAGCACTCCTTCAAGATCAGTGCTCAAGAAGACACACTGGAATTTTGCAAGGATTTATTGCAAAGGCATGCAGATGAAGTGCTAGACCTTGCAGTGCTGGCTGAAGACCAGGACACATGGGAACTAGTGAATGAACAGTGGCATAAAGCCATAGGGTTCCTGCCAAGGTCATGGGAACAGAGCATTACAGCAGAAATACATATTGAGTGGTAGATTTTAATGGAGTTACTTGTTGAGTGTGGGGCTGGGCTTAATGTTAATTTTGGGTACAGGAACTTGTATAAGTCAATACAATTGGCAATTGAGGTACAACAGAAGTTTCAAAAGATATAAATCAATTTGTGTGCATGAAAGTAAGAGAAACAATTGAGTCAGGAAGTAAGGAGTGTGAGTAAGAGGATATGGGCAATCAATACACACAAATGTAGGAGGTGACAGAGTGTTGAGGTTAAGATAGTGAGAAAATTTGCAGAGAACCAATCAAAAGCCACTTTTGTACTGTTATGAAGAGAAATTTTGACAAGTATTCTGTTATAACTCCAATTTTTAAGGTATACAGCTGTGGCAACTGATTCCTTCCAAAAATCATAGGATAAATTTTGATCATAGATCATAGATCTTGCCATATCAATTATTGATCTGTTTGCATGTTCTGCTACTCCATTTTGCTCTGGGAAGTATGGCACCTTAGTCTCTTGCCTTATCCCATGAATTTTGCAGAAGTGGATGAAGAGTTTTTAGGTATATTCTCCACCATTGTCAGAGCTTATTTTCTTGATTTTTTCACCAGTTTCTCTCTCCACCATGGCTTTAAACTCCCTGAACTTAGACAGAGCTTCTTCCTTTCTCTCCTTGAAGTGGGCCCTTGTGTATCTTGTATAATCATCAATACAAGTGATTAAATACTTCATCCCACCTGAGGATAAATCTTGCATAGGTCCACACATATCCAAGTGAATCAGATCTAATTTTTTCTTAGTTTTCATCAACCCAGAGCTCTTGAACAGTTGTATGGCTTGTTTCCCATATATGCAGGCTTTACAGTGCTCCACATTAGCTGTGGGATCAATTTTACTCTGAAAAATAGCTGATCTTTGATCATGTTGCGCAAATAATCAAAATTGATGTGCCCAAATCTCCTGTGCCAAAGCATTAGTGTTTCTTCATTTGAGTTACTTATATTGGCTTCCAAATATGATGGAATATAATTTAACCTGTATAGATTCTGATCTCTGATACCCAATGCAATACAGGCACCATTTTGATCAGTGATCTTGCATCCAGAATTGTCAAAGTGGAAAATAAGTCCTTTTGCAGTCACCTTGCTTACAGATAGTAGGTTCTTGGCTACTTCTGGTACATAGAGTACTTCTTTCAAGGCCAGTGTATGGCTTCCTTTACCACTTCTAAGGTTTACTTGGATAGTCCCTTCTCCCACTGCATCAAGTGTTCTATTGGCACCCATGAAAACCTTCTTGACTGGAATTTCTTGGTATTGGGTAAAAAATTCTTTTTGGTGTGTAAAGTGTTGAGATGCTCCAGAGTCAATGTACCGCATCTGAGAATCCTTGTTTGTGGTCATATTTAGTACAGATATGATTAGTCTATCTTCAGCTGTTGCAGTATTTCCATATTCAGGCTTCTTTTACTGATTATCTCTCTTTTTTAGACACTGGTCTGATGTGTGTCCTTTCCTTTACAGTAGTTGCAAACAGGCTGCTATTGCCTTTGTAAGGTCTTAGGTACCTTCTTTGCTGGCTATCAGTGCTTATTAATGCATTTTCTTCTTCCTTCTTATTGGCACTTGATTACTCAACTCGTCATCCAGGAGCCTTCCATATAGGTATTTTAAGGTCAAATATTCAGTTCTGGACTCTAGGGCTTATACAAGGCCCTGAAGCTCATCTGTCAGCCTATTCAGGATGGTTACTATCACATCCTTATCAGTAGCTGGTATGCCCACAGATTCCATCTTATCTACCAGCAGGGTAATTCTGTTAATTAGATTTTTCATTTCTTCTCCTGGAATGCATCTATGTAGTAAGGAATTTTTGTCTCAGATACATTTTCTCAGCAGCTAAACATGACTGGTAGGTGTCTTCTAATGCCTTCCCAGCATTCTTTGCTGTTTTTGCTCTTGAGCATTAAATTAGCAATTTGTGCTTAACATTAAGGCAAATGCAGTTAAAGGCACTTTGTTGTTTCTTCTGGTACTTTAAGGCTTCCTCTCCCACATTTTTGGGAGGACATTCTTCTTCCATGACAATATCCCAAAAGGTCTCTTTCTTGTAGCAGCATCTTTATCTTCACCCTCCACACTTGGTAATTAGATCTATCCAACTTTTCAGCAGAGGGAAAAATTCCAGTAGTAGCAGTAGTAGACATTGCAGAGAGTGGCAGCTTGGGGCTCATAACCTGTTGAAAGAGTCTTGGAGATATTGGAATTGACTGGGAGGACAGGTAGATTATGTGGTTTTCACTTAATGATTTATTGAATGTAAAAGTAATATTAATACTTTTACATGGTCTTGGCAAAACAAACACATACAATATGGCAAAGAAGGTCTCAAGAACATATGTGCAAAGTTTGGGGCTGCTTGGACAACTTTGAGAATTCTCATGCTCTGAGTACCTGGTATATTGGTAAAAATATTCCAAGTAAATCCCAACAAGGAATTTGGTCAGTATTTTCTAGGATTTGAAGGTAATGATCTTAATGACTAAGTTAGGTGAATATTTAGGTGCATTACAGTTTTTCACAACAAAATCTGGGGTGCAATTATTTTTTGACAGTCTTTGCACAGTGTCCTGAAGGGATCAACACCTCTTAGTCATGGGACTTGGAAACTGTGATGGCCATTGGAGAGGGTCTTCACAATAATTACTCATAGGGCAAAGTATGTTGGGTTTCCCCCAGTTTGAAGCCAGTTTCTGTTGTAAAAATTCGTATTTCCACCTAAATATTCACCTAACTTAGTCACTTAGATCATCACCTTCAAATCCTAGAGAATACTGACCAAATTCCTTGTTGGGGTTTACTTAGAATATTTTCACCAAAATACCAGGTACCCAGAACATGAAAATTCTCAAAGTTGTCCAAACAGCCCCAAACTTTGCACACATGTTCTTGGGACCTTTCCTAACCTATTCTACGTGTTTGTAATGCCAAGACCATGTAAAAGTATAATACTACTTTTACATTCAATAAATCATTAAGTGAAAAACCACATAATCTACTTGTTCTCCAAATCACTTCCAATATCTCCAAGATTCTTACAACAGGTTATAAGCCCCAAGCTGTCACTCTCTGCAATGTCTACTACTGCTATTACTGGAATTTTTCCCTCTGCTGAAAAGTTGGATGGATCTAACTACCAAGTGTGGAAGGTGAAGATGAAGATGCTGCTACAAGAAAGAGGCCTTTGGGATATTGTCATGGGAGAAGAATGCCCTCCTAAAAACGTGGGAGAGGAAGCCTCAAAGTACCAGAAGAAAGAACAAAGTGCCTTTAACTGCTATTGCCTTAATGTTAAGGACAAATTGCTAATTCAATGCTCAAGAGCAAAAATGGCAAAGAATGCCTGGAAGGCATTAGAAGACACCTACCAGTCATGTTCAGCTGCCAAGAAAATGTATCTGAGATGAAAATTCTTTACTACAAAGATGCTGCCAGGAGAAGAAATGAAAAATCTAATTAACAGAATTACCCTGCTGGTAGATGAGATGGAATCTGTGGGCGTACCAACTACTGATGAGGATGTGATAGTTACCATCCTGAATAGCCTGACAGAGGAGTTTCAGGGCCTTGTATCAGCCCTAGAGTCCAGAACTGAAGATTTGACCTTAAATTACATATATGGAAGGCTCCTGGATGAAGAATTAAGAAAATCAAGCACCAATAAGAAGGAAGAAGAAAATGCTTTAATAAGCAATGATAACCAACAAAGGAGGTACCCAAGACCCTACAAAGGCAACAGCAACCTATTTTGCAACTACTGCAAAAGGAAAGGACACACATCAGACAGGTGTCTCAAAAAGAGAGATTATCAGCAAAAGAAGCCTGAATATGGAAATGCTGCAACAGCTGAAGATAGACTATTCATATCTGCACTAAATATGACCACAAACAAGGATTCTCAGACGTGGTATATTGACTCTGGAGCTTCTCAACACTTTACACACCAAAAAGAACTTTTTACCCAATATCAAGAAATTCCAATTAAGAAGGTTTTCATGGGTGACAGTAGAACACTTGATGCAGTGGGAGAAGGAACTATCCAAGTAAACCTTAGAAGCAGCAAAGGAAGCCATACACTGACCTTTAAAGAAGTACTCTATGTACCAGAAATAGCCAAGAATCTACTCTCTGTAAGCAAGGCCACAGCAGAAGGACTCAGTTTCAGATTTGACAATTCTGGATGCAGGATCACTAATCAAAATGGTGCCCATATTGCTTTGGGCATCAGAGTTCAAAATCTATACAAGTTGACTTATATTCCATCATATTTGGAAGCCAATATAAGTAACTTAAATGAAGAAACACCAATGCTTTGGCACAGGAGATTTGGACACATCAATCTTGATTATTTGCGTAAAATGATCAAAGATCAGCTAATTTCTGGAGTGAAAATTGCTCCCCCAGCTAATTTGGAGCACTGTGAAGCCTGCATATATGAGAAACAAGCCAGATAACCGTTCAAGAGCTCTGGGTTAATCAAAACTAAGAAAAAATTAGATCTAATTGACTCAGATCTGTGTGGACCTATGCAATATTTATCCTTAGGCGGGATGAAGTACTTAATCACTTTTATTGATGATTATACAAGATACACATGGGTCTACTTCATGGAGAGAAAGGAAGAAGCTCTGTCTAAGCTCAGGGAGTTTAAAGCCATGGTGGAGAGAGAAACTGGTGAAAAAATCAAGAAAATACGCTCTGACAATGGTGGAGAATATACCTCAAAACTCTTCATCCACTTCTGCAAAATTCATGGGATAAAGCAAGAGACTACTGTACCATACTCCCCACAGCAAAATGGAGTAGCAGAACAAGCTAACAGATCAATAATTGATATGGCAAGATCTATGATCCATGATCAAAAAATATCCTATGATTTTTGGGCAGAATCAGTTGCCAATGCTGTATACCTTAAACATAGGAGTTGTAACAGAATACTTTGTGATTCTACTCCATTTGAAGCATGGTATGGATACAGACCAAGTGCAGAACATCTAAGAATATTTGGGTGTACAGCATATGCCAAAAAACTGGCCGGAAATCAGTCAAAATTTGAGTCAAAAAGTGTAAAATGCATATTTTTAGGCTACTGCAATGAGAGTAAGGCATACAGACTCTACAATACCAAAGCAAAGAAGCTTATCAAGTCTAGGGATGTGTTGTTTGATGAAAATTCAAAATTTTCACAAAAAATGACATCAGATAATGACGAAAATTTGATCTCAAGTCCACCAATTGTCAGGATTGAATCAGAGCAAAACAATAAAAATTTTTTCACTCCAGAGGACTCTACAACCATGGTTCAGCCAGAATCAGTGCCCAGGAATACCCCAGAAGTGATCATTCCAGTATCAAATGCCCGGAGATCAAATCAAACAAGAAATAGCCCAAATTACTATATCAATGAGGGTACAAACTTAGCCTATGCCTATTCAGTCCATATTGAAGAACCCCAGACTGTAAAAGAGGCCCTAAATAGCCCTCAGACAAGGTTTTGGAGATCTGCAATGACTGAGGAATATCAGGCACTGATGGAAAATCAAACTTGGGACTTAGTCAAATTACCAATCAACCAAAAATTAATTGGATGCAGATGGGTCTTCAAGACAAAATACAAGGCTGATGGTGTTGTAATCATTGAATTGTCACCTAAATATTCATGCTAACTTAGTCACATAGATCTTATTCTGTGATTAGCATTCTGTCCTGACTAGATTTCTTGTCGGGATTTACTTAGAATATTTTCACCAAATTGTCAGGTACCCAGATTATTATTTTTTTCAAAGTTGTCCAAAAGACCCAAACTTTGCACACATATTCTTGGGACCTTCCTTAACAAACTCTACACGTTTGTTTCCTCTACTTTATCAAAAGTATAAATACCATACTTTTGATCAATAAATCCACAAGTGAATAACATGTAAATCTTCTAGTTCTCCACATCACTTCCAATACTCCTCAGAATATTGCAACAGATGGTACAATTGAAAGATACAAAGCAAGACTTGTAGCCAAAGGATACTCTCAAACAAAAGGACTTGACTATACTGAGACCTTTGCACTGGTAGCCAATTTTAATTCCATCAGATTAATATTGGCTATTGCAGCCAAATATAAGTTTTTTATTCATCAAATGGATGTAAAAACTGCATTTTTGAATGGAGAACTTGATGAGGATGTGTATATGGACCAGCCTGATGGGTTTGTTGACCAAGATAACCCCCATTTGGTCTGCAAGCTTAAAAAGTCACTATATGGTCTCAAACAATCACCAAGAGCCTGGAATTGCAAGATAGATTCTTATTTGGAATCCTTGAGTTTCAAAAGAAGTAATGCTGACTATAGTATATACTATAAGCCAGATAGAGCAAATCCAGTTCTATTAGCTCTATATGTGGATGATCTTATTATAGCCACCAATAACCTAAAACATTGGAAGAGACTAAATCCAGCCTATCTAAGGAGTTCAAGATGTCTGATTTAGGAGAACTTAGTTACTACTTAGGGATTAAGTTCTCCATAGACAGAAGCACCCAGACTATTACCCTAAGCCAATCCAGGTATATTCAAAATATACTAAAGAAGTACAAAATGGAAGACTGTAAACCGGCAGCTACCCTAATGGAGACAAACCTTAACTTGGTCAAAACTCAACCAAATCAAGAGAGCTTGGTGCCATCTGAAAGCCCTGACTTTCCTTATCAATCTATGGTTGGCAGTCTGAAGTATATCATGCTTGGAACACGTCCAGATATCTCATATTCAGTGGGAGTTGTCAGCCAACATAATCAGAACTATGGATCTGATCATATTGCAGCAGTTAAGCGGATTTTTAGATACCTAAAAGGAACTGCTGATATCTGCTTAAGATACACTTATAAGGACTCAGAACAAGATCCTGTGGGATACTCTGATGCAGATTGGGGACAAAATTTAGAAGACAGAAGATCCACCACAGGATACACCTTTCTTTACTGTAAAGGAGCAATATCATGGAATTCAAGAAAGCAACCAACCGTAGCACTTTCCACCACAGAGGCAGAGTATATGGCAGCCTGTGAAGTTACAAAAGAAGCAATGTGGTTAAGAAAGCTGTTTACAGATTTAGGCCTATGTCAAAAAATGCCTATTACTTTATTTCAAGATAATCAAGGATGTATACAATTAGGTAGAAATCCAACTTTTCATGCTAGAACCAAGCACATAGATATTAGACATCATTTCATACGTGAAGCTATAGAGAATAACTTAGTTAGCTTAGTTTACTGTCCTACAGATGAAATGATTGCAGACATATTTACCAAACCATTAGCTAGAGACAAGTTTGAATATCTTAGGTCAAAATTAGGACTAGTCAGTATGAACATTTAGCTGAGTGGGAGTGTTGTAAAAATTTGTATTTCCATCTAAATATTCACATAACTTAGTCACTTAGATCATTACCTTCAAATCCTAGAGAATACTGACCAAATTCCTTGTCGGGATTTACTTAGAATATTTACCCAGGACATGAAAATTAGATAAGTTGTCCAAACAGCCCCAAACTTTGCACACATGTTCTTGGGACCTTCCTTAGCCTATTCTATGTGCTTGTAATGCCAAGACCAGGTAAAAGTATAAATACTACTTTTACATTCAATAAATCATTAAGTGAAAACCACATAATCTACTTGTTCTCCCAATCACTTCCAATATCTCCAAGACTCTTACAACACTTTGCACAGTGTTCTGAAGGGATCAACACCTCTTAGTCATGGGACTTGGAAACTGTCGATGGCCTTTGGACAGGATCTTCACAATAATTACTAATGGGGCAAAGTATGTTGGGTTTCTCCCAGTTTGAAGCCAATTTCTACACCATTCAGTGTGGAACTCACACAGACAAGACCCAAAGTGCACCCACCAGGGGCACTAGAGTCCAGCAAGAAGAAGGGGTGTACTGGTTAAGTACTAAAAGCTCTTTGTGCATATTCACAAGGTATTTGTGGCAAAAGTGGTGGCAACCAAGCATATGTATGCAAGATGTGTACATCACCAGCAATACAAGGTATATGGCAACTTAGCAGGTATCACACTGAAAAGCCATAAGCTCAAGGTGATAGTAGTGTATCAGTTGCAGTGAGTGTGTGCATATGCTGAGGTTAGTAAGCAAGAGGCCATGGTTTTTTCCTGATTCAAACTATATGCAGAATACCCATTGTATCAGTGGGTAGGAAAATACAGGGGGGTGATTCTATGGTGGAATATATGACTGGTGCAAGGGAAGGTTGAAAAAGACAATACCAACATTTGTCCAAAATTACTGCCCATTAAGTTAGTTTTTAGGGTGATTTGGGTTTAAAAAGTTATATCTACGCTTTAAGAATTTTTAAATTTGTTTGTAAATATAAAATTAGTAAAGAAGGTTTTTTCAAAATAAAATCCCAAAGTTTATAAATATTTACACATGAAAGTTGGTTTAGAACTTGATATGGGGCCTTAGAACTAAAACAAATACTTTCAAGACTACTTGAAACTTTATAAGTATAGTATCAACAACCAAAAAGTTCAATCAATGATTTCCATATGTAACCATCAAAAGGCCATGCAATTCTCACCAAAAGGCCATTTCAGTACCATCAGGTTTTTAACTTTGTTTGGCAGTAAAACTAGCAAAGCACTGTCACAATTGTACCATAAGATTGTGTAGAGGGTTGATGTTGTATCCAAGAGAAAAGTGTAATAAACTCTTGAAAGAGTTAACTGAGCCTAAGTGGCAACTAAGTGCAGGATCTTGGAATTGTTAAGAGTGGCAGAAATATTAGCCATGAAGTTCTGGTCTAATATTGATCTTGTATATAGCTGAGTTGGGCTATAAGGGTAACAGAGTTGGTTTGCTATGCAGGCTAGGCTTGGTGTTCTTGAGGAGTGCTAGATATGCTAGGCTTGGGTAGAAACTAGAATGGTATTGTAGGATTCTTAATTTTGCTGAGGCACAATGATAATTTTGTTGAGACTCACACTAAACCAAAAGGTTCAGTAAACTTTATTTATATTTTTCTGATCAAGTTGAATTAGTAAGCACCAAGAGACTGGACTAATTGAAATCTGTTGGGGTGTTCATAGATGCATAAGATAAATGAGAAATTGCATCATTAATCAGCCAATGTCTTGGCAACTGCTAAGTGGTTGGATAGATCTCAGATGACTAATCACTTAGAAAGGCTTAGCAGATCAGTTGAGGATGTTATGATCACACAAAAAATGATCAGGTGTGACAGCTAAAAATAGATTCTGAGAAGTGATAAAATAAGCCATAACTGGGATTAGTTATGTTTGGGTTAGGGAAAATCAGTTGGGGTACCAGATATTCTAACAGAGTAAAATAGGCTAAGTTTTAAATGTTGATGTACAAAAGTTGACAATTCCAAGTTACCAGCATTATAATGGCCTCATTGCTGGATCCTGATGGCTGATCCAGATTGGGTCCACCCATGGGACCAAGTTTTTTTCATAGGGTTTGAGCATCAATAGATATCTGGTCAGCCCAGTCCAGAGTCCATGGTTTGTAATCAAGCAACCACCCTGTGAAAAAATTGCAAACTTAGAGTTCTTCTGATGCTATGCTGGTATTCTGATGGTATTTTGTTGGCATCTGGCTGGTGTTTTTCCTTCAAATTTTTGGCTGCAATTTTTGGTGGAAGTGGTGAATGGCTGATCACCAAATCTGGCATGAATGCCAGTTGGCCTGGTTTCCTTGTGGAGAACATGTCCGCTTGTCTGCCACAAGGTCACTACTTGAGATGGTGAGAGTTGGAAGCTGAGTGAAACTCCAAGCTCAGCGGATACTATGACAGCATTCTGTTGGCTTGTGCTTGATCATTTCTTCTTAGAGTTGGCAAGATTAGGCCTTCACATATTCATATAGTTTGGGTGTTAACAGAGTGGTCCAAATGCTGGCAACATTTTGAATATGCTCAGGAAGGTCCCCAGAACATGAGTGCAAAGTTCAAGGGCTTGGACAACCTATGAATCACAGTTGATCCATGGAAATGGCTGATGTTTGGGTGGTGAGGTGCAAAGCTTGAGGTCATTGACATGGGTGGGGATGCTGTGGTTACTTCTGGTATCTCCACCATTTCCAAGCAAGCAAGCCTCCATGTTGTTGCAAAGACTGCACTGCATCCAACAGATATGATCGGTTGTCACTATTGGAGGGCAGGGGGCTTGTAGAGAAGTTAGTGATGACAGGAATGCGGGTGCGGTGTAGCCTTGAAAGCAATTCTCCAAGGCTGGGGCCATACAGGTAGGTTGGAGGTCCCCGGGAATCTCCGGGACCTCCACGACACCAACCATTGGTCAGGAATCCTGGGCCGGAGCAACAAGGGAGCTGTTGGATGTGAGTGATTTGAGCGGGGGTAACAGCGAGTTGAATCCTGGTAACCCTCTCGCCCCACCTACGGGGAACGTTTCCACGGGATTTCCACCGAGATACCCCCCAAATTTCCCCCTTTTCGGGGCTGGTGATGTTGGCCAGGGACAACACAGACCACCCAATTCGATTCCCAAGCGGAGCAACCTAGGCCAGCCTGCGTTGGGCAGTCCGCAGACCCCGTCGCTTGGATGGTTCTAGGGGGAGTGCGGTGCCGACGGGTTGGATGCGTATGTAGATGTGGGTGCGGGTGCGGGTTGTGGTTGTGGACCTGGACCTGGATCTGGATGTGGATCTGGATATGAATACGGATATGGATACGGATATGGAAACGGGCCCCAGTTGGAGAGTGATTGGTGGATCAGTGATCAATGGTGGGCGTAGAAGGGCCAGTGGTGGAAACAAATCTGCTACAAGATTGGGGGTAACCAATGAGGGGCCCGCTGCCTGGTGCGGACAAATGACGCAACGAGTAGTACGGATGCCTGGTCGGTGTCTAGATTGGGTTGTTTGTAGCTCAGAGATTGGGATGCGTACAAGGATGTGTACGAGCATGGGCGCACGCTATATGGATCTCGTTGACACTTTTGGTTACGGTTTTGAATTTGGTGATGGTGATGCACGTAATTTGGTTATAGTGATGGGATGCATGTAATATGGTTATGGTTACGGTTACGGTTACGGTAATGGCAATGGCAATGGCAATGGCATGGTCATCTATCGCTTTAGGAAACTCCAATATCGCAGGTTTATTGAATAACTTGGTAGTCTAATAATAATACACATCTGTACACGATTTTCTTGTGGAATTACGTTAGTAAATATATGCGTACAAGGCCAGCCAGGGTATCTTCTTGTAGTAGGATCAACCTCCTAACAATATATGATGTCACATTCACTATCCGACTCGCTACACAACAAACTGTCTCCGTAACGTTCACGATCCTCCGCTGACGCGTGCTTCAGCCAAATCTCTTGAAACGAGTAGATCAACGTTCTTAGCCCGTGTAGGTATCCGCCATCAGGGCCCGGAGTAGTGGGTGGGTACGGGACCACCTTCTCCTTTCTCAAGGTCTGCGCGTTGGTTACCGAGTTGGCAAAATCGATCATCTTGATGCTGATCTCCTGACGTTCGTACGGCTCAGTGGAGTCGTACACAAACAAGAGGCTACTGGCATAGAAACGGTAAGAGTCGATGTTCTTGACCACTCTGGATAGATTCTGAAGCTTCCTGATGATCTGCGGAATAAAGTGGGTGATCACGTGCTCGCCATCGAAAAGGTACGTCTCGAGCGAGGACTTGAAGCCAGCCTCGTCCAACTTTCGGCCGTGATACTTGTTCTGATAGTAAACTTGGTCGACTTTGGGTCGTGTTACCTGAACAGGAAGGAGATGTCAGTAACCTGGCGGACCCAGAGGGTCAAAAGGATCTTACCTGAATGCCGCACATCCGAACCCCCAGAGACTTGCTGGTGCTCTTGGCGCATTTGATTGTCTGAGAGTCATGCTTCTTCTTGGTGGCATTCACTCCATATTGTCGGGTGCCCATCTTCAGGTCCAGAATGCATGGAGACTTGACGCCATCCACCAAGTCCTCCAGCAACATCCACTTCTTGATCCCTTCCGGGTCAGCGTTGTTGGAGCGGAATCGCTGATAGCATTGGGCGGACCAAGGGTTGGTGAAGTGGTCACTGTGCGGGTGGCTTTTAGGGGCAGCTTTTGGAGCAGGCAAGGTTGAATCGCCTGGGCTGGGTGTCCTACTTAGCTGGGGTGTAGAGTTGCGTCTGTGGATGACAGGCTTCGAGGAAGGCTCGGGAGATTCTAGACCAGAGTTTTCGAAAGTAGGCGACACAAGTTCTTTAATGATTTGTTCCTTTAATTCGCTATTCACTTTCGATAAACCAGGACACGGTCTGTTCAATAAATCGTCATTCGAATCATTAAAGGAAAGCCTCCTGACGATCCAATCAGGAAGGATGTGTTTGTTTTTAGTGAATACAAATTCAGGGATTAATTCCCCAGAGCGTTCTGATTTGAAATTAATATTGATGACCCCTATATACTTGGCTGTAAAAGGGAGGAGTTCTGGATGATAGGTTTCTATGTGCTCGTAGAAATCTTTTTCCAGTGTGTTCAATGGCTTACAGAGAGCTTTTCGTGAGAATCTGAGAAAAGGCGTGTGCCCTCCGACTTGGTTCCGATATGGCAAAAGTGGGATCGAGGTTTGGAACAAAGCTTCTTCCGGAGAATCAATGGCGTCTTCACTCTGGTCATCATTGGAACTTTCCAGTGAGAGATCGGCCGGTGTTTGAGCCATGTTTGCTGAGTGCCAAATGTGATGCGGGTTTGTGATGATGTTGGTGGGTCTTTCGGATTTGTTTGACGCCTCAGTGCTATTATCGAAGTCCAGACTATGTTGTTCTGAGGCGGACACGCTGTGTAGCATCTCTAATGTATGATGGTTGGATTTTCTATGTTGTTTGCAGTGTGTTTGATGGGGAAAATAGCCTACGGAACTCATCAATGCGGTGGAAGGGCGCTATTTAGACGAGTGGTCTTCAACGTTGAATGAATTTTGTATAATTCGAAGAGGGCTCCGAACAAGTGGACGATCAGCGTTGGAATTTCAGGCTATCTGAGCGGAGTAGGGGAGGTAAATGAAGGAGAGTGTAGTGTACAAGGAAAGAGAGGGCGTGAATGAGGTAGGAAGAAGAAACGAAAGGGGTGGTGTTTGGCGATAAGGTTAAAGAGCATCCACCAAATAGAAAAACAGAAGTGGCGATTTCCCTGGGCCAGGCCTTTATATATAATTTCATCATTCTCATTGTTGCCCCATTTTGCTTGAAAAGTGAACCAGTCCTGATTAAGCGGCACAGGAGTGTGAAGATTGCCGATATATTATTGGAAAATCATATTTAAAATGAGGTTGAGGTGAGACATGTGATTGGTGAAGCCGGAACAACGCAAGAGGCGAAACAACCATCGAGGTAACAAAATGAAACAAGCGATGTGTGGCTCCCACGCACGATGATTGGGCAACATGGATCGAATGAAATCATCGCTACCCGTCACCTGTCAAAAGTTCTGGACAGGATGGATGGAGATATTTAGAGCTGAAACTGTTTGGGTCCGGTACCGTTTTCGGCCAGGTAAGTACCCGCTACCGGTCACTGACTCTGGCGTAAGAAACATCCATATGGACCCCAGAGAAGAGCGAACGTGGAGTTTGATCGGACAAATGATCTGAGTGTGATCATATGCAAGCAGCAATTCCCCTATTGTTTCACGTTGTGCACGTTTAAGGAGACTTTCACACGCAGACCAAGCTCGTCTCTACGTAAGTAACGTAAATTTATTTCCAGTTTCTTAATATGTAGAATGTTGCCATTTCCATTCCAATTAGACCATGAATACCTTGCTCAAAATCATGGAGAATCTTGATGGACACATGTTAGGATTGGGTCATCTATTCATAGCTCAGCCAAGTTTGTACAGGAATTATCCATTTTTACTCTCCACCACCCTTCTTCCCTGATTCCCAACTTCCTTGATTCCTAATAGCTTCAAGTCTTGACGGCACCCTTCCTTGATTCCTAATAGCTTCAAGCCTTGACGGCACCCTTCCTTGATTCCTAATAGCTTCAAGCCTTGACGGCACCCTTCCCTGCGTGAACGGCGAAGACCCAACACGGTAGGGGCAGTCAACACGACCTTTCGGATACGCTTCTAAATCCGGATGGTTGATTGATAGGGGATTTTGAGCCACTGTATTCCCATTGGAGAACCAAGAGCCACATTAGAAGAATATGCGGAGTAGAAGGGATGCCACAATCGTCACGGGCCTAAACAGGATGTGGACTGATGATGTCCAAATATCGATCTCGAGGACTTCCCTAGGCCTCAGCCTTTCTTCTCTCCAGCAGCATGATTTCACTTCTCGGAAAGAAGTCAGGGTGATTGACTAACTCGGCCATGATGGACATGAAAATGGGGATGAAAATGGCCATTTGAAAATATGGATGTTTGCTCAACGGATAGCTTGTTCGAGTTAATTAGTACACTTCTTAGGATGGTAAGTCATGATTCGGTTAAATAATCGATGTACCAATGGTAGAGGATGGACTTCAGCTTTGCCTGATATTTAAAGCTGCCTTTGGCGCCACTTCCGGCTGGCTTACATCTCGTTCAATTCTCCATCCCCAACACCCCCACCTGAAGAAGATACGGTTCGAAGTCTCCAAGGCCCCCTCTCTCTTAACTCAACCATGGTCTCATCAGACGGACAATCCACCGAGAAGGTGATTAGATACAATCCAGCTAGTCTTACTGCGTTGCTCAACCCAGAGCCCGACGCAGAGAGCCATCCTCCCCCAAACAACACCAACCCTTCCCCATCATACTCCACCTTCTCCATCAATGGCCGAGATGGGAAAAAAGGGCGAAACAAACCCAAGGAGCCCAATCCCTTCTACACAACAAGCCGCGGTGGAGATAATCCCAGGGGGGAGTTCAGTTCAACGAGAAGCGTGAGCTCGAACGGATCGACCATCTCGACCTTCACCACATTCCCCTTCACCGCCGTAACAGTGACCCCTCATCAGCCTGGTCAGACTCAGGCCAAGAGAAGAAAGATCACCCCCGAGCAGCTGGAGGACCTTCTGGCGCTATTCGAAAAGACGGACTCCCCGAGCTTTGAAGCGCGCGAGAAGCTGGGCAAAAAGCTGAACATGACCAACAGAGAGATTCAGGTAAGATTCTTGACAACGCTGGCCTCGACGTGTATTCATCAACTGCATTAGGTGTGGTTCCAAAATCGACGAGCTAAGGTCAATAGAGAGAGATCCGAGGCGGCCAATCGCCAACAGAAGTCCGGGAAAGGCACCCCTTCGACGAATCAACAGGATGGCACTGGAGATAAACCCACATCAGTGCACTCTTATCGGTCTTCCCAATATCTCCGATACCAAAATGAGCCACCCTCTGGGAGCCAACCCAATTACAAGCACCGCATCCCACCGCCTATCAAGGTCGTGTCGCCGAATTTCAACATGCCTCCAAGTCCCATCTCCCCTTATGGCCAATCTCTCTCGCCTCTCTCACAATCTAGATTCTCCATGCAAACATTGCTCTCTCCGCTGAAGTCGGCTGCCAGCTCGGTCCACGGCTTGGGAAGCCCGCAGTGGTACTCCCCGACTCGCGACTCCTCATTGATGACTCCCACCTCCGATAACGCTTGCTCTTCGCCAACGAGTTTCAAGTTTGTCAATGCTGAGACGCCAAAGCCCCCGTCCACTCTCGAGCCCCAAGTATATCTCAGCGACAATAGTCCAGTGACTGCGAATTACTCCCCCAAACATCCACTCGAACAGTCCACGAAGCTGCCCAACTATGCTGAGCTCACCACGCTGCAGCCCTTGCGGAAGCGCGCGTTCTCTGTGGGCCATGTTGATACCAATTCCATGGACGTGCTAGCTTCTGTTGCAGCCCACGAATCTCCCAGTGAGCAGTCCCAGGGCCACAAACGGTCCAGCTCGGCCAGCTGGAAAAAACAAGCGCCTTAGCAATATATTCCCCATAGACTGTGTACATAAATCTCCATACTGTTACTGAATGAGCGAATACCGCACCCATCGAATTTTCCCCACATCGTTCCGCACTCTACATCTACGTGTGTGTGTGTGTGTGTGTATAGTTATATAGCTTGAAGTCAAAACTTGCGCGAAATCATCCATTTTTCATGACATTTCTCATGGCAACCTTTAGAGCAATAAAAATACCATCTCTGCCAAACCGATGATCACCTGACCTTACCGCTGATTTTTCTACCTCTCCATACGTCACTCGGACTTGAATAAACCTATTCTCTGAACAGTAACAAGCCATGGAAGCGTCTGAGATTCAACGGTATTATGAGCAACTCGACAAAAGCGAGCTAGAGATAGAGCGGCTTCTTACAAAGTTGACCAATTCCACATCGGTGTTTGAGAACCAGCAACTTTCTCAAGAGATAAGGGATAAATTTCGTTTATTTAGCAAAGCTATAGAGGTAAATGGTTGGACGCACTTGGCAGTCTTTCTATTTAACCTGCCTACCATAGGGCTAACTAGTTGTCGGATTTAGTCAATCAAGTTGATAAGTGATGAGCAGGACAAAGAGGAAGACCGTAGGAGCCTGCTAAATAAGCTAGAACGTCACGAAGAGCATCACAAGCAGTAGGTTTTATGTTCTCCTTGGGCAGGCAAAAGCTGGCCCACAAATCGACAATTACCCACCGTTCTTAACGCGCCAATAGATTACAAGTAGCCATTCGGAAAACCATACTAGCTGCAAAGCAAAACATCGAAAAACAAACACGACTCGAAAGGGAGTATCTGTTAAAGGACGCGCACAAAGCTATCGAGCTTCGAAAGCGAAACATGAGGTGCTGCATATGACGATCTCGTTTTTATTGGAGAGGGAGGCTATGAACAACCTAAAGCTAACACGGTATTTGCACTGGATTTTCTGTAGAAACAACGACGGAATGCTACGCACCGCCTCCGACATCACCGATTCACTAAGAAGAACCACACAGCTCATGTCGCAAGAAATTGAGCGCAGCGCATACAGTGCCAAGGTGTTAGGTAATCCTGCAGTTGACCACGCACCTACGTTATAACACCAACTAACCGGAACCTCAGACGATTCCTCCAAGATGCTTCGCTCCACACACAATGAATATAGAGGATTTCACTCAGTTATGAGGGCCTCCAAACAGCTTATCACCAAGCTAGAGCAAAGCGATTGGACCGACCGCTTCCTAATTCTCTTTGGGCTACTGGTGTTCATGCTAGTGGTGCTGTACATACTCAAGAAACGACTATGGATACCAGGGTTAGGGTTAGGCATGTCAGGCTTAAATTGGGGCTGGTCACGCATGTATTCTGCATTCAGCAACCCAGACACGCTCAGTCAAGTCAAGGAAGCAGTGGCCGCCACCACCACTCTGATGAATGAAACACCGTTGTTGCAGGCAACTGCCTCGACTGTGGTTGCAGTCACTTCCTTGGGCTCAGCCTAATGCATATGCTTACAACACAACACTTGCCCCATCATGTGCAGGCTGGATTGTTATAATAAACTTAGTCATGGCCTACGATGATTGGCCCATAATAACATTAGTGCCCGTTGACATTGACAATCTCAAGTGACGGAAATCAAAAAAATCACTGGAGTTTGGGCAGCAGGCAACTCTGAGCCCTGAGCCCTGATGCTAAATCAACCCATGACATATAGCGTCATCCAGCTAGTGGCCCATTTTTTAAACCACTATTTTCTTGCTGCGAATTAAGGCGCTTTTCTTCCTTGTTCTCGTTTACACCATGGGTCTTTCTATTTCCAAGCTATTGAGCGGGCTTTTCGGCAAGCGCGAGATGCGTATTCTTATGGTCGGTCTTGATGCCGCCGGTAAGACCACCATCTTGTACAAATTGAAGTTGGGTGAGATTGTCACCACCATTCCAACCATTGGTAAGTCAGGGTTTCTTCCAGGGCTGCTTGGCGGTTCATCCTTTGCTCACAACCACCATGCTGGTGTCCTTGTGTAGGTTTCAACGTTGAGACTGTCGAGTACAAGAACATCAGCTTCACCGTCTGGGATGTCGGAGGCCAAGACAAGATCAGACCCTTGTGGCGCCATTGTTAGTGGTTTTCTTCCTAGGTCTATGGAGCGAAGTCGGCTTGTGTATTAACCTCCTGCATACTCTAGATTTCCAAAATACCCAGGGTATCATCTTCGTTGTTGATAGCAACGATCGCGATCGTATCGCCGAGGCTCGTGAAGAGTTGCAACGTATGTTGAATGAGGACGAGCTTCGTGATGCTCTTCTTCTGGTCTTCGCCAACAAGCAAGATCTTCCCAACGCAATGACCGCAGCCGAGATCACCGACAAGCTTGGACTTCACTCACTTAGACAGCGTCAATGGTACATCCAATCGGCCTGTGCCACCTCTGGTGACGGTCTTTACGAAGGTCTTGAATGGCTGAGTAACAACTTGAAGAACAAATAAATTGGATTCGCCAAACACAGGTTGTGCCTTCATCCAATCTCCGACCATTTCATGTACACCACATTGACCTGCGCTCTATTTCTTCCCTCCTTTACGTGTATCCTTCTCAGTGCTTAGAATTTGTTGTGGCGAATGGGAGAGTGAACTTCACTAATGAGTTTTATTCACCAATAAATGAATGATTCTGGTTTATTTCCCGTCATGAGCCTTGTAGGGAGCTATTCCCATTCGCATGCCATTGGATCGGTGCCGGGTTCTTGTAAACATGGCTGATGAAATACTGAACCATGGCGAGTACCTCCTTGCCCACTGGTAGAATTCTCTCCGGGGGCAGGATGAAGCTGGGCGAGTCACTGGCCGGAGACAATTCCACCGTCAATCCAGTGGTGACGAACCCTTGCTTCTTACTCACTTCTTCTCCGAAAAACCAATCATCTGCTCCACCAGAGGCTATGTACAGGGTGGCATCCATCTCGGCTGCGTACCGGTTCTTGGGGTTGACTGCGGAAATGGCTGCTCGCATTCCTTCTCCTAGAGCAGCGAAGCCTTTATCCCACGGACTCTTGTTGTGAGTCCAGCCGAAAGGCCACATGATCAGCTCTCCGTAAGAGTGAAAGTCAATCGCACCTATGATGCGTGGTTGCCTCAGGTAGTGTTTCATCAGACTGACCACCTCTGGCTCGCTACCCGGGCTAGCCCCAAGGTAGGTGTTCGTAGTGGGATCGTGGGAGGAGCCTCCAAGACCCCAATGATCGGGCCAATTCCGATTCTGAGAACGCATCAGTTACGAGGAGCAGGGCGTGGAGTTTCTCAAGTTGACACGTACCAAATCTACGCCGTACACGTTCTCTTTAACCAGGCGTCGATTCTTCCGCCACAGGCGGTCTGTCGTCCAAGTGTAATCATATCCTGGCGTGGACGATGTTAGAGTGGGTGGGGATTCAGCGGCACCTTGGAAACATACCATCGGGGTTGGTGACTGGGAGGATGATGATCTCGAAATTGTTGAGCATCCATCTGATAGAGGGGTCATTCGAATACCCAGTAACCAGAGCGTCAGCAAGGTATTGCATACTTGAGCCGGAGATCCATTCCCGGGCGTGCTGCAGTCTAAAGAGGTACTATTAACGCGGAGCTAAGGAACGCCGAACACAGTTGTGGTACCCCTGAAGCCAGAACTGGCTTTTCCTCTTGCCATTGTTGCTGGTAAGATGCAAGGCTGGAATGTCCCGGCCCTCGATTGATTTGCCAATGGATGAGTTGAGGCTGACCAAGCCTGGATTGGCCTCAGCAAGTGCGTGTAGCCAGTCCATGATCTCGTCGTAGCTGTGATAGCTGGTGTGCCAGGCGGACAGCTATACATATGTCAGCAAGTGATTGAGACGCGCGCCTGTACAAACACTTACATCTCTTTTGGATAGCCTCTGTCCAGTGGCCTCGCGGTCAATCTCCCTTTGGATATCCTCTACAAGGATGCTGTGTTCGAAGCGTTCGAGCTGAGCTAATTCGCTGGAGGTCACTCTGACATGGAGCTCATCCTTTGAGCACTTCCACAAGTCATAGTCGTGTTCTTGGACGAGCCTCAAAGTCTCTGGGGTGGTTGGGAAACGAACAATCTTATGGTGGTCATACCGAACAGTGTGCAAACCAAGATCGATGGGAAAGCTAAAGACAATTGGTATCACAAGTAGTTTTAGGCAGTGCATGCCGCCAGCCTTGTCAAAGACGAGGATGTGGCGGATATATGGCAATAAACACGGTTGAAACAAGGGGGCATCGGGCATTTTGTGGAACATTCCTCTATCTTGAAACGAATACTATCGCCCGGAATTCTCCTGTGCATGAAGAGAAACAAGCACCATCATATATGACCAGGAGCTTCTCAAGGTGGCCTTCTAGGGGGAGAGGCCAATCCTGACAACCACACAATGATCCAGCTTGGAAGCTTTGTAGATATTTGTCGAAGGGTGAACCTCTCGCTATGCCCATTGATCGGGCCAACAATCCACGGTGTCGAGCCTGTATGCTATGCAAGAAACGTCAGCCTTGGCGGTTGGAACCTCTTTCAGCCAGGTAAATCCATGCTATGGCACGGCAACCTGACCAGTACTAACACGCCTCAAGCCACCCTTGTTGTCCACTTTGTTGGACTGATCATGACCTGCATCATGATCTATCACATCAAAACCAAGTACACAGCAGTGGGTAATAGAGACTCGTCCCCTCGTCCCCTCGTCATGCAGCTCGAAGTAATAATGCGCTTGAATAGGAAGGAAAGAGATGGTCATTTTCTTCTACCTGTACCTGATCTCATTGGTGGTGGATTCCATAGTGTCTTCTGGGCTGGTCCCCAGCAACACCACTGCGTACCTGGTTGGTTCAGCCCCACATCGCGCATCCCACGGCCATCCGCTAATCCTGCCTTTTTAGCATCTCACGTCTAGTCACCTTTCATTAATTTCGGCAGGTGTCTGGTGCCTGTTGGGGAATGGATTTGTTGGATTCCAATTCGCCGAGGACGGCACACCGATGTCGATATGGGTGAGTGCTACACCCAGGCTGCTGCGGCGTTGGCATCGGTATTAATCCTTATCAGACCTTGCGTCTTAGCTCATTGGCGGTGTTTGCCAGCACATATGCCCTGTGCTATGGAACCTTTATGAATCTGACAACCTTCCTGGATCCAGTCAGACCAACTTTGCTCTGGATAGGGTTCGTTGGGTTCAATGCCGCGGCATTGCTGATATACCTGAGTTTACAAGTGATCCTAATCACCAATACACTGAGTGATCTGTGGCCTCTAGGTGGGGCCATTTCATCCTAGTTGCAACATTCCCTCCAGCATTAACCTGTCTCCTCCGTAGGCGATATCATCATCGGGGGCCTGTTCTTTGTTGCGGGCCAACTGGGGATGCTGTTTTCAAGCTCAATCTGCTCCATGATGAATCATTACCTCGACGGCCAGTTTGTGGCCTCTATATTCACCTTGCTCTCGGTAATGATGATATACAAGTACTGGGATTCCATCACAAAGGAGGATCTGGAATTCCATGTTGGTGGAAAGATCCATACATGGGAAAGGCTATCCACTGCTCTAGGATAATTGCTTTGAAAGGCCGCTCTAGGACAATGGGGCTCTGGGCTGCATTTACATCAGATCGCATTCATTATGAAATAAACTATTTAATATGTTGAGTGGAAATATCCGCTGCCCTGCACTCCTGAACGAACTGCCATTAGGCAAGAAGAACAGCCTTCGGAAGATGCTAATTCTGCCATTGTTGAATGGTGCCCGAGGATGACAGCTAATGTCTAAAAACGGCTAGAGGTCGGCATGCATGCAGAGAAGAAGTAGTGGCTTTACGAGACAATAGGTTGACGCGACAATACGTGCAACCACCGAGAGAGATAGTAATGGAAATGCCCTACGGTGCTACTGGTTGCGTTGCGGCCTGCTCTACTTGCTGTACTGTGTGATTCACAGAGAGCATATAAAACTCTCGTCCGCCCTATCCTCAGCAGTAAGCCATCCCATATCTTCTGTGAATAGTCGTTGGAACCCAGAAAGACGGATACCTCTTGTTCGGCATCATTCGTCCACGAAATGAGTCACACGCGCTCCCCATCCTCAGTCAAGGTAAACCACTTTCTTGACCGGTCAACCTAGCTGCTTACTTACCCCTTTCAAGGCCATTGGGCTAACAAAAAATACCGATTCATTTTGGCCATCTTCGGTAAGAAATTAACTCAAACTACTACCCCACACCTCCTCCCTGAGTAACCTGATCTGCTCTCGTTGTCCACACATCAAATTGCTTGATGCGCTGGTATGAGGGGTTCTGATCACGGAATTGGATGTATGCGCTCCGAGGCCTCTTTAAAAGTGGCCGCATACTCAGTTTAATCCCTCCTTCTTCTTGGACACCTTTTTACTTATTCTTTGCTGACTGCAATCTAATCGACACTTTGCGTGCAGGACAAAAGACCCCAGTTAACACGTTGCTTAACTGATCCACATCTTACTTCTGAGAACCATCCATGTTTGCCGGCGGGCCCTTCCGTTTGCTCCAAAAATAGCCAGAGTAAACGAGTTACGTTGATGGACATAAGTAACACTGTGAAGATACGAGGTAGCCTTAGTCCCTCCGGGAAAGATAAACCCCAACAACAGCCTTCTTCATTGGGCCTTTCCCTGAACTATACGGATGAGAGCTCCACGGCTAGCGTTTTTTTGGACAAACTTGATAAGAAATTAGAAGATAAATCTAGGAAGCGAAGTTCCCCCGATTTAAATAGCCCCACACCGGAACTTACGCCAATACCAACTAGGAGCTCCATCATAGATGTCAATTTTAGACCGCCTGTGGAAGCTAAGGCTCCCAGAATCCCCTCCTTCTGGAGCCTATTGAAGCCAACAGAAATCATTGATGATACGACCCTGCTGACTGAGGTTGCCATTAAAACGTGTAAAGAAGCAGCCGAGTTTGAATTGTTAAGTGTTGACGAGTTGGACAAAGTCAGAGAGGTAACTATTACGCGCTGAATTTGTATCATAATATCGAAGAACGCCGCTAATGGTCTGCATCCACTTAGACCATCCGAGAAATTCAGCAGAAGATTGCGTCTCTATCAGACGAATATATCAGAGAAAAGCAAATTAGAGAAGGGATGCTCTCGATGATCTCTATGTTCGCTTTTAATGCCAACGGGATGTCCAACGCCACCAAGGAATTTGAAGTGACTGATGCCAGATTGGAGTTGACATCGACTGAGATTCTAACTCTCACCAAGAGATTGGCAAGATTCCAAGAGAAACTATGGAAGCACACAGCAGCAGCCATCCTACTTCGTGTTAACCAGTTGGAATCCCAACTAAGCACCAAGAAACCTGAAGAAAGCCCAAAGGGCAGCAGCACTAAGCTATTGGTGGATGCATTGGAAGCTCATATCCTCCTTTTAGAGAAATCCCTAGAAATCTTGAAGATTGAATATCTAGAATCCCAGACCGAGTTAGATCAGGCGTGGAGCATGTCAGAGAGAACCGAGCTTGAGAACCGAGAACTGAGACTGCAGCTTAGAAAAATCGAAGATGCCTTGACAGATATCACTCACGAACAAAACCGAGAATACATCAATAGGTGGACGGATCTCTTGAAGGGAGAAAAGGTTGCCGACGACACCGATTCTGGAATAGTTTGTAGCGGGGAGACCTCTCCCACCAAGAGTGAATATTCTTTTGACGCAGTGCCAATGCCCATCATCGCCATGACTCTTTCCGAGCGGCTGGAGCTGTTACATAGAGATCAACAGGTTTACACCTGCTATATCGAAAAATTGGAGAGCGACGTTGCAGCCTTAAAAGAGGAGAAGACTTCGCCACCACTCAAGTCGCTTAAAGATATGGTATTCCGTCAATGGGTGAATGACCAAAAGGTCGAAGAGTTGATCGATGGAGACAGCAACGTTGCACCTACCATTGAGCCACCTTTCACTAGAGTTCCATATTACCTCGAGCCTACGCTACGCCCGCCTTCATATCATCCCGGGATCAAGTTGTCTGAGCGGGCACAAAGCTCCCCGACGCTCTACTTCGATTCAACAACGGAATCGAAGATGAATCTGCTGATGGAAGAGAACGAGTTTCTCCGGATTATGGTATCTGAATCACAAGAGCGGGAAAATACCTGGATACGTGAGGAGCTAGTAGAACTATCTGGGGATTTGCAAACTTCAGTAGGATCACTCGAGAAAGAGATAGCCCAAATCATGCGGGAGTTGATTGCTGAACCATGCTACGAATCCCCAGTCCCTTCCAAGTGCGATATACACGACGAAGCCGAGATAGATAGCGGAATAGAGAGTGGTTGTGAGAGCGGCAACTCTTCACCCAAAACCCCCATACCCGGTCCTCTGCCAGACTATGAAGGCTACTTTGACGCAACCTCTACCTTGAGTTTACTGAATCTAACCTTCGACGAGACAAAACTGGCAAATGTAGACGACGAATGCAGCCTTGGTTTCTTCCAACTTCCATTGAATACAGAAGGACTGGATAGAGACGTAAAAGTTCTGACACCTGAAGCCTGGATCCATTGAAGCTGCGCTTCAACCGGGATCCATGTAGTATATAGTTTCCCTCCCACCGCCCCTCTAGAGCCGTAATATTTTATTTTCTTTATATAACCTTTTCTTATTCCTTCCATATACCCATTTCTTATTGGTGACGATATATCAACGGGCTCATGAAGGTTCCGCTCTAATTATTTTGAACTCGGGCGAAGCTACCGAGGAATTTTTGTGAACCCTTATTTTATCTCTTGAACCATAGGGAACTTTTCCATTATTGTATAAAGAATTATCCTCTCAGCTCTCTTACATCAGGTTTAAGATATCTCTCACTCAGCCAAAGTTCCTGGCGGGCAGGGGGTATTTGTATTGGCCGCACATAAGAGCATTGACAACTCCTTGATGGCCAAAGGTAACCAGCACAAGAGCAACCTAGGTGGCGCTGAGGGCCCCGTGCTGCTGACTGCTTCGCGTCGCTCATGCCTGCCAATATCCCTAATGCTTGACCAATACCCAGCCCCTCCCTGTACTCCATGCTGAAACAACCCCTGACGGTTTAATCAAAGCATCAATAAATGCTCACATTTCGAAGGAATACTCAACGAAGATAAACAAATCCTAACCAACCATGTGATGCGGAGCGAAGGGGATTCGTCGGTTCTAGAATGGGGTTGTATAAAAATTGCATACATTGAAAAGTGGATCATTTGGAAATGACCGAATATGTCGAAGGACAAGCGAGCGTGATTGGGCAACGGCCGTTTTGTCATCCACATCCAGAATCAAGGTCGCCTTAAATGAACACCACCAATATTTCTCGTCCCCCGTAGGTTCCAGTAGGAGCCCTGTACTGCCTTTCCTTGGGGAGGTAGGATCAATGTTATATTTGATTTGACGTTGTAATCAAAACAATGCGATGCTGTTGATATTATGGGATTTCGTTGGGCAATCCTTGGAAATCCGGGAGTATGATTGGTCCGAATTGGAGATCAACTTTCCACCTGCGCATATAAGATAGGTCAGAATGGCTGTACGTACCTTTGCTAACAGTTCCTCTTAACTTTTTCTGTTTCTAGCTACCCCTTTATTCGTCTCAACATGCGTGAAGTTATCTCAGTCCACGTCGGTCAAGCCGGTATCCAAATTGGTAATGCCTGCTGGGAGCTCTACTGTCTTGAACACGGCATCCAGCCCGATGGTCAAGTCGCCACCGAGAAGGCCACCACTGACGACTCCTTCTCCACTTTCTTCTCCGAAACTGGCGCTGGCAAGTACGTTCCCCGTACCGTCTTTGTCGATTTGGAGCCCACCGTCATCGATGAGGTCCGTACCGGTACCTACCGTCAACTCTTCCACCCTGAGCAATTGATCAACGGTAAGGAAGATGCCGCCAACAACTACGCTCGTGGTCACTACACCATTGGTAAGGAGATGGTTGACTCCGTCCTTGACCGCATCCGCAAGCTCGCCGACAACTGTAACGGACTTCAAGGCTTCCTTGTCTTCCACTCCTTCGGTGGTGGTACCGGTTCCGGTTTCGGTGCCCTCCTTTTGGAGCGTCTTTCCGTTGACTACGGTAAGAAGTCCAAGTTGGAGTTCTCCGTCTACCCCGCTCCTCAGGTCTCTACTGCTGTTGTTGAACCCTACAACTCCATCTTGACCACCCACACCACCCTTGAGCACACCGACTGTTCCTTCATGGTTGATAACGAAGCCATCTATGATATCTGCAAGCGCAACCTTGACATTGAGCGTCCTTCCTATGCCAACCTCAACCGTCTCATTGCCCAAGCCGTTTCATCCATCACCGCTTCCCTTCGTTTCCAAGGTTCCTTGAACGTTGACTTGAACGAGTTCCAAACCAACTTGGTTCCTTATCCTCGTATCCACTTCCCCTTGATCACCTATGCCCCCATCATCTCCGCCGCCAAGGCCTACCACGAGACCCTCTCCGTCAACGAGATCACCACCGCTTGTTTCGAGCCCAACAACCAAATGGTCAAGTGTGATCCTCGTCACGGTAAATACATGGCCTGCTGCTTGTTGTACCGTGGTGACGTTGTTCCCAAGGATGTTAACGCTGCTATTGCTGGCATTAAGACCAAGCGTACCATTCAATTCGTTGACTGGTGCCCTACCGGTTTCAAGGTTGGTATCAACAGCCAAGCTCCCGCCGTCGTTCCCGGTGGTGACCTTGCCAAGGTTAACCGTGCCGTGTGCATGTTGAGCAACACCACCTCCATCTCCGAGGCCTGGGCCCGTCTTGACCATAAGTTCGATCTTATGTACGCCAAGCGTGCCTTCGTCCACTGGTACGTTGGTGAAGGTATGGAGGAAGGTGAATTCTCCGAGGCTCGTGAGGATCTCGCCGCCCTCGAGAAGGATTACGAAGAAGTTGGTGCTGACTCCATTGAAGATGAAGAAGAGATTGAGGAATATTAGATTCGTCGACCACGCCATCCTCCCGCGTACGCTGCCGATCTAGTTTCAATTAAACCTTGATTATTTAACAATGAGCGATGCGATCATCAGTCCCTCCTACGATGATGATCGTAACTGTACCATTTTATCGTGTAATATTTAATTGACATAAAAAATTCCAAAAAAAAAAGTATTCCTTGTCCTGCCGACTGCATTTCGGATGATTTTTCATGGTTCGTCCTTCCGTGAGTAGACGGATGTTGGGTGGGTTGTCACGTGATAGGATGCTGAATCACAGCCCGCTGCGACAGAGGGGACATACAGTCGAGATGAGGTTGAAGGCGACATCGGGGCCGATAATGGCGGAGAAATGAATGTGGGCGACCCGAAATCTGGTTTGTGTCGCATCGCCTCAATCGAGGATCAGTATACCCTGGACACGGGATCGACTTGATCTGACTTCAAGTTCATGACCGACCAGCCAACCAAACCACCGCCTTCCTGCAAGCCCGTCCAGACAAGACAGGTTGGTGATGAATGAAGGCGGCGCCCAACCCGCCAATTCACCCAGTTCATTCGTATTCATATCCATATCCATAACTATCCCGGATATCGAAGGAGTTTTAGAGGCGGAAAGTTTATTCGAGATAGTCGAGGCATCATGCATTGAGTCCCCCCTTCATGTCTCTCAAGGGGATCCAGCATTACAATCCCGTATCTCTGCTGGATCCACCACCACCTTCCCTTGGGAATTGGGGTGGGATCGGGGCGAGAGAGGGAGTGAGTGGGTGAATGGGTGAGTGAGAGGGAGGGGTGACGGAGATTTGTGGATTCAGTGAACACAGCCATGCAAGCCTCCTTTGAGGCCTCATTATGCTCGTCTATTCGGACTTCCCCCTTGATCCATTGCCAACTCTAGGTCCCCTCGGAGCATTTCCACCGGCGGTTGGTTCGGATAGTAAGCAACAATGGGGGAGGAGTGGATAAGTGGTGTTCGTCGCGTCCTGTCACGTGCCACGGGGAGGGGTATAAAGGAAGAAAGTGAAACCACGGTCGAACCCATATCATACCCAACCATCGATTCCACACCACGCCACGACCATGAGATTCTCAACTTCCATCGCCGTTCTCGTGTTGGCCAGTTCGGTGATCGCGCAGGAGCTCTCCGAGAGCGACTCCCTGGCCAACTCGGCCCCAGAGCAGACCGGCGGCGGGGTGGACGAGCCGGAGTTCACCCCCGCTACCATCTCTCAGCCAAGCCTCTCCGCAAGCTCGGGAGCCACCCCGGCTTCCTCCTCCGGCGTCGCCTCCTCCCCCAGCTCCAGCTCCAGCCCCACCAGCTTGTCATCGGCGCCAGCGCTCGCGTCCTCATCCGCTCCAAGCTCCGCCTCCACCAGCGCGCCGGTCGGAGCCTCCGCGGGCTCCAGCGCGGCCAAGCCGTCGGGAAGTTCGGGCTCAGGGAAGCCATCGGCGAGCTCGGCGTCCCCCATCAAACCGACCACCACGGTGGTCGCGCCCTCCACCAACAAGAATACCGCCATCGGGATCGCACCGGGAATCCTGGTCACGGCGGCCATGGTTCTTGGCGGGATCCTGGGCAACATGTAAGGTTTAGTCTGATTTGTCCGACCCATCCCTTGTATCACCTCGCACCCCCCCTCCCTCCCCCGCCAAGTGACACACAATAAAGTGACTCCCTCGAGCCCAGAATGGCAGGTCTCACCCATGGATGGAGCAATTCATTACTGACCGTACACCAATATGGGAACCGGGGTCATCCATTAAAGTTACCAAATTACGGGCCTTCATGGGCCACTCAACACCCTCGAAAGCTGGGTGCTAATCTTTATTTATCTCAGATGATCAGCGGCTATTGTTAGCGCCCTATCAGGTACCCAGGTCGAGGTTCACCTGAGATGGTGGGTGGGTTGACCGGTGGGTACGGTTACCCAAATGGGCCCCTCCACTCGAGAGTATATAAGTCTGGTCGTCGGCCACTTCCCCACTAACCGCATCCTCTTCCTCGTCTCACCTACCCCACCAACATGAAATTCTGGACTTACGCACTCGTATTGGCTTGCGCCACCTACGCATTGGCCCAAGAGACCGGCGTCGACACTGAGGTGGACTCCATCGCACCCTCCCCAACCGAGTCCAGCGTCCTTATCTCCCCCACCGCCGGATCCTCAAGCGCCACCGTCGGTACTCCAACTGCCCTCCCAACCAGAAGTTCCGTCATCGCTAGCGGTTCAAGTGTCGTCCCTTCTGCGGTTCCTTCCTCCAAACCCGTCCCGGCGGTCTCCCCAAGCGCAGGAGCTGGCGCCTCGTCCTCCGCAGCCGTGGTCCCTCCACCAGCCGCCAGCGGCCCCGGCGTCGTCGCTCCATCCTCGGGCGGCGTCTCCAAGCCCGCCTCCACCTCCACTCCGGCCAAAACCACGACCCCCAGCTCCTCCAGCTCCCTGATCCAACCCGGCGCCATCCTCTCCGCGGTGGCCGTCTTGGCGGGATTGGCCCTCCAGTACTAGGCCTACTAAGCGTGCGATTTCCCATATTGAAGATCAGAAATGTTCTCACCATTCTCAATCAACCCCAAAGGTCTCTAATGAATAAATAGCAAATATATCCATGATAGGCTGGACGGTTCATTTCACTTAGATTAGGGCAGTAAGGGGGGGGGGAATACATGAAAGCGAATGGGTGCTTCGACGGTATGTGTTTATCTATGAGCACGTAGTGGATGCGGTGGGGAGAGGGTGAGCTTAGTTCGGCACACCTTGGTTCATCAGGTCTAACGCGATTCTGAATTGGCCCATCAGAAGCGATTCCTCCTTCAGTTCGTTGACGAGCAGATTTTTCCAGAACAGATACCTGCCGACCGGGTTGGACACAGTTAGTAAGCTGAATGCGAAAGTAGAGGGGAGAGGGAGGGGAAGGGGACGGATTAAATGGAGGATGAATACTTACCATTGGGTGACTTCGTCGAAGTTCGGGTTGCTGGCTAGCCAGGCCTTCAGCACATGGAGCCACTTGGGGAAGAACTCCTTCTCCAGCAGGTGGACCAGTTTCTCGGGGGCGACGAGGTCCTTCCACGACAAGACCCATTGGAGGGGTTTGAGGTCTTGCTGTCGGGGGTTAACCACAAACTCCGTGCGCAAAGTCTGCTTCAACTTGGGCAGGATTGCCTTGGAGAGGAGGGCCCGGAAGTCGGTGTCATTGAAAACATACATCCAGGGCTTCAGCAGCGCGTGAGCACCCGCCTCGGAGGGATGCCATTCCCGCAGAATAATAATGAACTTATGACGGATAGCGGTGTAGAGTGCCTCCAAGCGGTCGCCCAGGAGCGGCAGCCATGGGTGCAGCCAGTGGTGGATCATCTCGGTGTCTTTGCGCGGGTCCCATTGTTCAATCTCTCGCTTCAGCTTAGGAAGGATCAGCTGATCGATGACATTGTCGTAGATGAATTGCGGGAGGACGGGCGGGGTCCAGTTCTCCAACAGAGTCACCATCGCGTCGAACTCCCGTGGGTTCCAATCGTTCACCACGGTCGATCGCACGCGTGGTAGCCACAAGTGGTACAACATGCTCTCGTAAGGCTTCATCTCATCTTTGGTTATATACATGTCGGAATCGGAATCGTATCCGTTGGAGTCCGATGGATTGCTCGCTTTGAAAAGGTTCTTCCACTTCCGCAGAAACGAGAGCTGGTATGTGGGCTCCTCTAATGGATACCAATTGGCGAAGGTGCGTTTTAACATGGGGCTGCAAACTGCTACACAGAGGGAATCTATGGGGTACGTGTTCAGCTCGGCCTTGTATTCGTTTTCGAGGCGGGTGAACGCGTCATCGAAAATCTCCAACGACAGTGAGCTATCCACCATGGCTGCCTTCACGTGCTTTTCGCACTCCTTGGCGATGGCGGTGATCTCGTTGAGTCTGGCGATCAGCTTGTTGTCCTCATCCACAATGGACTGAAACCGCTTACGCTCCATTTGAAATGATTTGAGCCGATGCTCCTCGATGCGCTTTTCTCTCGCCAAATGGTCCAGTTCTCCTCGTGAGAGGTCTATGATTAATCTGATATCGTCCTTGATCTCGACCGAGCCGGGCTTCAACTCAGAGGCAGATGCTAGCTCGCGTACCTCGGGTCCTCGCATGTCGATGATCTTTTGCGTGGCACCGCTGTATGCCGCATCCACTTTGTTCATGATCTCTTCGACCGATTTGTATTTCGTCTTTGTCCGAGGAGGGCGGCTTTCGCGTTTCACTCCTCTTGCTCCTTTGGCGCGTCTCTCAGCTCCGGACGTCGGGGTCTCATCGTCATCTTCTGTGGACTTGTGTCTCTTCTCCTGCTTTTTCGCCTGGTGGGTCTTTTCGGTGAATCCTTTATAAGCGATACCAATTCGGCCAGGTCGGAGTTTCGTTTCAATCGGCTCTACGATACCGTCTTTTTTGACGCCCAAACCTTCTCCCTAGAGATACCATGGAGTGAGTGCCAATTCTAAACTCAACAAAATAATGCTTGTCTACTTACGGTTTTGTATCCCAGCTTCTGAAGCATCGCAAAACCAAATCCGTACGTTTTGAGATTCTCTGCATCTTCTTTGGAAGGTGGAGGGGCCCTATTGGTGCTGGTGCTGGTACTTGTGCTTGGTCTACCAAACTGCATCGATCTCATTTCCTCTAGCCCTCGTGGGCTATCTATGGGTGTAGAGTAGCCACTTCCAGCCTGAACGAATGCAGGACTACTGGAACCTTGCGGCGGAGAATCCATTCTCTCTTTACCTTTGAAGCCTAAGCCTGCTACGCCTGGCTCTTCTTCATCACTCGATTGTGCGGGTTTGTATCCCAAACCACCGAATGCCGGTCGATCCACATCCATGTCCGTGTCATTAGTGCTGTCCATGTGAGTCTCCTCCTGGCTAGGCATGCCGCTTGATCCGGCTCGTTGAACATCCTCTTCCTCGTCGGAAGAGGAATCACGGGTGGCAGCTTTCACAAAACTCATATTTCCGCTGGATGCACGAAAAGCAAACCGTTTCCGTTAGACGTACTTGTCAAAACGTCCAATTGATCAGAAGGATTACCTGTACTTGGAATATTTCCCCGTTTCTCCCTCCTCCTCTTCGTCCTCGTCCTCAGCCCATATACCGTAGATCGCGTCGTTCTTTGTGAATTTTCGTCGGGTTCTCCTATTCGAAGGATCTGAAAAGGAACTAAGTATCAAGGACTATCTCCTTCCCAATTGCTAACCCTCTCTCCACTTACCTCCATGGAAGTTATCCGCTTCCTCTAAAAGATCTCGTTCGGTTATGGAGAAATCCATCCTCTCCTCATCAGAGGAATCAGTCGGTTCCGTATAGCCCATTATCAAAGAGTTGGTGAACAGGTGCAAGCCAGTACCTAACAAATCAATACTTACTATCTTTCCATCAATCTTATTGGACTGCGGAGACACTGAAAATTCCTGACTACACGGATTCGATCAGCCAGCATATTAGCCAAGTTCAAGACGCTAATCCCCATCCTTAATCATACCAACTGCGGGGATTTTCCGTTGCTGAATATGGTACAGAAATTTATTCTTGTTCGCAAACATTCCCTTACTTCGACACAGACTCTCCAACCTCAAAAACATCCTCGTCTGCCCTGTCTTTGGTGTCGGCAATCCAGTAGCTTTGAATTAGTGATCCTTAGCAATCCAGTGGCTTTGAATTAGTGAGCTGCCACTGCATAACGTGAGCAAAGTCCATATAAATTGGTAGTTCAGAGGATAGGGCAATTCTAATACAAACCAGCACGAAGATATTGGTGAGTGCACCCGCCCCACACAAGGCTTTGGAAGTCAAGTTGATCAATATAATGGCCTAAACCCAACCTTCATTCCAGCCCTCGAACTCCACTTTCCTCGCAACTACCGACCCCCACTGCATAGTGATAGAAGTGATCGTATAAGCGACTGGTAGTAGCTCAAAGTCCCAAGGTAGTGCTGGAGTATCGGATACATCATCAATTGCCCAGGAAAATTGTGTCAAACATGGGTCGAAGCCCAGACGGGGAATATCTCCTCGAAAAGAGTGGTCTGAGAAGCAGTAGGACTTGCTGAGACCAAACAGGATGTAACCAATGATGTTTCCAAGCAGCCGACGACCAATGCGATCCGATATCACCCCCAAATAAACAGGAAAACATCTTAGACATTGAGAACATCGCCGCCAACAAGCCTACATAGTATCCTATATCTTTCTCCTCCTCAGCAATACCGAAATCATGCACCTATCAACAAAGCTTAGAACACAAGAGGCGCAAATGAAGGTCAATTAGCCACCGTACCACCTGAAGAAAAGAAGCCAAGGTTAGCACGTTGTAGGTATATCAACCCCGACAACCTGAAATCTTACATAGTACATGAACGGGAATATGGCTCGGCCAAGAGCACACGAAAAACTAAGCCTTTGGCAATGGGGTCTCTGAGGTGCTCAGTGGCATATCCGAAGTGGAGTGTCTGAATGGTGCATAGGGCCAATCTTATATCGAATTAGCTTTAGAATATTTGGTGTCCGCAGTTCAGAACATCCCTAATTCCCACGTGGTTGGTTAGTGTAAGCCTATCATATTCAAATCTATCTTAGCATATATCGATAAATGCCTACACGCTCACACATTGACCTATGTAAACCTTCAATAAATTTGACCCATGCTCATTGCATTTCACTTCTGTTTCCATATAATCTGCCATTAATGCTATCCGGGGTAACGCACGTAATTAGAGATAGTATTTATTTGGTGGCATCACAAGTGCTTGCGCCTTAGTAATCCTCAGACATGGATGAGCCAGTTCCATTGTTCTTGGAGCACTGGATAAGACGTTGTCCTACGCAATTTTACTGTTCTAACCGACTCTGTGCAACAAACCAGGAGACTTTGCCATCTTTGGCAGCCGGCCATACACTCGCTAGCATTCGTAGCAATGTGGGTGCCTTTGGACATATTATTTCTCAAAGTGTGGGACTAACTTACAGGCATACGATTCCATTAATGTATTATAAAGATTTTGGTACTAATATCCAACGTCACAGCAATCTAAGTGCACTTTGGTGAATTGACTAGTTCAGTTTCTATGCCGACTGCTCAACAGTAACAACTTCCTCATCTGCCTTTGGTTTGGAATCCGTAATCCAAAAGCTTTGAATCAGTGAGCTGCAGCTGAATAGTGTGAGCAGTATCCACGAGAATTGATGATTTAGCGGGTAAGGCAATCCTGACTTGAGCGACCAACTCCACAAGAACCCGCCAAGAGCGGGCGAGATGGCTCTGGTGAAAGCAGCCACACATTGCGACACCCCGTTAACAGTGCCCAGTTTCTCGCTGGGTACGTTGTTATTTAGCTAGATGCAATGGGTGGTTAGTTAACCGGGAGATTGGGGACTCAACGGTGGAAGCTACAAACCAAAATAAATATGTTGGTGAAGGCACCCGCCCCGCACAATGCCTTGGATGTCAGGTTGAACACGATGATGGCCCACACCCAACCTTCATTCCAGCCCTCGTACTCCACTTTCTTCGCAACCACCGAGCCGAGTTGGAAGGAAAAGAAGGTAACCAAGTATGCAACAAGACTCCACCTGTAGTAAACCAAGGTTCCTAGATAGCGTTGGAATAACGGGTACACAACCAACTGCCCGATAATGATGGTGATGCCTCCTGATGAGAGTGCTAGACCAATCTTGGATACTGTGAAGGAAAGACCGCCGAGACGTACGGGGGTGGAGGCCCAAACGGGGAATAGCTCGTCGAAAAGCGTGGTTTGAAAAGCCAATAAGCTGTAGCCTAAAATGGCCATGATAACGGGGAAGGTGAATGGAGTTGAGGAGCTAGCCACCACAGTTGAATGTGAGCTATTTCGATCGCTCAGAAGCGGTGAGCTCTCTGTTGGTTCGGATGCTGGAGTTTCGGCATCAGTTGTCCTCTTAGATTTCAAGGTCTCCTGTAACACGAAAAACCCTACTACAAAGGCGGGGACTGTAATCGACGCGGCAGCAATACAAGGAAGGAGATATGGGTACTCCTTAAATAGGGCAACAGAGCCGAACAAAGATGGAAATTGCTCAGCCGGATTGGACAGTAAGCCAGCAATTGAAGGGCCAACTAACGGCGATTTTGGGTTAGCAACTTGTAACCTGGTGAAGGTTGGACAAAATGGTATACTCACCGATGACACCTACGCCCCATGTTAATGAGAGAAGACTAAAGCCTTTGGCTGAAGCGAATAAAGATCGGTTACATTTCCGATATGTGACAGCACAAAGAATAGCTAGAAATTCTCACATTGATTGGTATGATCCGTCAGCTCCCCAATGACAGTCTTGACAACCCCAATGTTTCCGTTGAGGAGCCCACTGACACAACGGGCAAAGATGGCAAAGGAGTAGGACTTGCTGAGGCCAAGCAAAATACAGCCAACGAAGTTTCCAAGCATCCCAATGAGGATGACTGGACGACGACCAATGCGATCCGATATCACCCCCCAAAACAGACCGGAAAACATCTCAGTCACTGAGAATACCGCCGCCAACAAGCCTACATAGTATCCTATGTCTTTCTCCTCCTCAGCAATACCGAAATCGCGCACCTATCAACAAAGCTTAGAACGCAGGAGGCGCGAATGAAGGTCAATTAGCCACTGTACCATCTGAAGAAAAGAAGCCAAGGTTAGCACGTTGTAGGTATAACAACCCCGACAACCTGAAGTCTTACATAGTACATGAACGGGAATATGACTGTGAATGTGATTGGCTCGGCCAAGAGCACACAGGTCAGGACGAAAAACTGAGCCTTTGGCAATGGAGTCTCCTTAACGCTGGACGGCATACTGAAAAGAGCGCCTTCTACTCAAGCAGTAAACTTGGATGTTTTACACGGTGAGGGGCTTTATACCATTCAGATTGGTAAGTGCTGGCCATCCGCAATCCTGGAGTCCAACAGACCTACAATTTCCCACATGACTGGTGTAATGCCTGATTTTATAATTATATCACCAAATTGGCCAATTATGGGGCAATCACCAATCAAAAGGAGAGAGAAGGAAAGGATGGCCCAGCCGATTCCGAGTACTTTAGCCAAATGGATTTGTACCTGCAAATCTACCACTATGGATTACTTCAATACTACTTGGATTCATAGATAAATTCTGTGATGGTACGACCCACTGGTAACGTATCACCTGCGACCACAGCCAGTTTTTTTCACACCCACACGAAGATGAATTACTCATGTTAATCTACAATCATTCCCTGCTTCATTGGGCGCTTCTGAGATGCCAACCTGAAACGTTTAGGTCAACTACTTCCAACCACGTTAAGGCTGTGTCACCTCCTCTAAAAGCCACCCTTGCTTGGGATATCTAGTGAGCACTATTGGTTACAACCCACTCTACTGACCTTAACACACAAACAGTGGAGTGCTACCAATACAAGGGTAAAGCTGCCAAATCAGAGATCTTTCGGGTGGTGAAAATGCTGTCATTTTGAAGTATAGGTCTCGCCATCCGAAACCCCTTTAATCATTCATTTAGGTTCGAAGCGCTTGGATACAGTTCATGTTCCAGTATCCTTACATAGCATTGCCCCTGAGCACTTTTCTATTTATACAGCACGCTAATTGTAGGTGATACTTCATACATGCTTACCAAACTAGAGCTGCTTCCTAACCTTGCCGCCTCCGGAGTTCTTTACGAACGGAGCTTCAAGTTCTTTCAGGACATGGCGGGAAATGCACGTAATGAGAAATACTGGTTAAGTGAGAACATCCCTGGGCTTCTACCATCCAGCAAGAATCCGATATCTGTACTTTCTGTCGGATGTGGGGACGGAAATGGTGAACTTGACCTTTTGGCCTTGTTGGCCAACAGATGGAAGAAGGTGGTTTATCATGGTGTTGAGCCTAATGCACTGCACAAGAGCCAATTCCTGAAGAACCTTGAGTCCAAATTCTGCAATACTGAACACAAGGTTCTGAACGAAGATGGTAGTGTTGCTGGATTCCAGACCTCAAGTTTGGAAATCTCGCTGTTTAACAGTAAGTTCGAAGACTTCGAACTTTTGGAGGACCACCCACGTTATGATC